>JABCKH010000578.1:0-11841 GCA_018851285.1 Lyophyllum semitale | reverse complement strand
GACAACAAGGGCTGTTTCAAGTGCCGGCAATTTTACACCGACTGTCAGTCGAGTAATTGCAGCAACGGTTTCCCTGATGGGGCTACCTACCGCACGCTCACTGCTGCCGACGCCGCCGCTGCCAAAAGGAAACTATCCACCCCTGCTGTTGCTGCTTCTTCATTGTCGTCGTCCGCGACGCGACCCCGTTCTGCCAAGCCCGTTGCCGCTGTTCTACCCACGTCGTCATCGTCGTGGGGGGAGTCCTCCTTCCGCTCGTCTGCTAGCGTCGCCGCCATCCTCCCGGACTCGCCCATCTCGGGAGTCCTGTCCGGTTCCGACTCTATGTCGGGGGAGGAAAATGATGATGCCAGTGATGTGAGTACTGCCCCCTTGTCCGTGCCACACTATGTTTGGGATGGCTTTGTCGCCGGACCGAATGTAGACTCTCCTATGCGCGTCTCTTGCCTTATAGATTCCGGCTCACACCTTGTTCTTATTGATGCAGGGTTAGCCGACCATCTCGGTCTCCGTCGGTTCCGCTTGCATGACCCCATCGAAGTGAATCTCGCTATGTCCTCATCGTCGTCTCCGTCCGTCGCGCCTGCCACTACCTCGCTCACTGAGTATTGCAAACTTCAAATCACGTCTTTAGACCAATCATGGACTTCTCTTTCCTTACGTGCTGTTATTGCCCCCGGCTTGTGTACACAACTTATTCTCGGACTGCCATTCCTTACGCATAACCATCTCGTCGCAGACCACGCCACTCGTTCAATTGTTGATAAACGCAGTAATTATGATATCCTCTGTCCTGCACCCTCCGTACCGAAACGTGTCGTAAAACGTACTCCGATTCGTGTTGCGTTTAATAAAACAAAGGCCGACCGTAAGGCCGTTGCTAAAGAGCTGAAAACTGTGTGTGAAGAACGTCGTGGACGCCTCGAACGCGAGGATGCCTTTGAGCATGTAAAAGAAATTGACGTCGTTGCCGCGATTCGACAAAGAATTGAAACTCTGTCCGCTATTGAGAAGTTGCAACGTTTCGAGGACACCGTTAAGTCTGAATATCATGACATCTTCGAACCGATCCCACATGTAAATGAACTCCCGCGCGATGTCCTTGCTGAGATACACCTTAAAGAAGCGAATCAAACGATTCGTACCAGAACTTATCAGTGCCCCCGAAAATACCGCGAAGCCTGGCAGACCTTAATCGGTCAACATCTCGAGGCAGGTCGTATCCGTCCTTCCTCTTCCCAGTTCGCGTCACCTGCCTTTATCATTCCTAAGGCGGACCCGAAAGTTCTGCCTCGCTGGGTCAATGACTACAGAGAGCTTAATGCAAACACTGTCCCTGATAACCACCCCATTCCACGAGTGGACGACATCCTGCATGACTGCGCGAAAGGAAATTTTTTCGCAACCATCGACATGACCAATTCCTTCTTTCAGACACCGATGCACCCCGACCATGTACATCTCACCGCTGTTTCTACTCCGTTTGGCCTTTTTGAATGGCTGGTGATGCCTATGGGGCTTCGTAACGCGCCGGCGATTCATCAACGCCGCGTCTCTGTGGCACTGTGTGATTTCATTGGGAAGATCTGTCATGTCTACTTAGACGACATCGTCATTTACTCGCAGACGCTGGAAGAACACCACGCAAACATTCGCAAAATCTTACAGGCGCTGCGCGACGCTCATCTCTATGTAAATCCTGCGAAAACTCATTTATACTGCACTAGCATCGATTTCCTGGGTCACCACATATCTGCTGATGGGATTGAAGCCGACGGCCGCAAAGTGGACCGCATCTTGGCGTGGCCGACGCCCAAGTCCGCAACTGAGGTCCGGTCGTTCCTTGGTCTGGTTCGTTATATCGCTGCCTTCCTGCCGCATCTCGCAGATTACACCGACATTTTGAACGAACTGACTCATAAAGACTGTGACCTCGTATTTCCGAAATGGCTGCCTCGACACCAGACGGCCTTTGACGCCGTAAAACACATAGTGATAAGCCGCGACTGCCTGACCACCATCGACCACGATGACCCTTCAAAGTCCATCTTTGTGACTACTGATGCTAGCGACCGCCGCTCTGGCGCCGTCCTCTCCTTTGGTGACACTTGGGAATCCGCGCGCCCTGTCGCCTTCGACTCGTCGACCTTCAAGAACGCCGAACTGAATTATCCGGTTCACGAGAAGGAGCTGCTAGCTATTATCCGGGCGTTACGCAAGTGGCGTGCAGATCTTTTTGGCGCGACCTTCACGGTTTTTACCGACCACCGGACACTCGAAAACTTTGCAAAACAGCGCGACTTGTCCAGGCGGCAGGCGCGCTGGATGGAATTTCTGTCGCAGTTCGACTGCAAGATTGTCCATGTGAAGGGCGAAGATAACACAGTGGCGAACGCACTGTCTCGTCTGCCATACGATTTTCCCGATAGCGGCCCTGCCGTGGCTTCGGCAGTCCCTTTCGGTGACCTGTCAGACAAATCTGTTGTCGCTCGCTGTATCGCTGCTGTCCTTCCAGTATCCCGCATGTCTTCCCCCTTTGCTTCTGCGTTTTCGCTGGCAAACCGTGTTGCTGCTCTGGCTCCGCCGTGCTCCCGACTGGCGCTGTCCGTCGATGCATCAGTCCTGGCTGAAATCAAGGCTGGGTACGAGTCCGACCCTTGGTGCAAGAACTTGATCTCTGCTGCACAGGGGATGCCCTCTCTTGCCCTCAAGGACGGTCTTTGGTTCCTTGGCTCGCGTCTGGTAATTCCGCGTGTTGGGTCGGTTCGTGAAATGATCTTCCGACTGGCTCATGATTCTCTCGGCCATTTTGGGTTCCAGAAATCGTATGCTGCTATGCGCTCGTCTTACTACTGGCCCAAGATGCGCCGTGATCTCGAGTTTGGATACATTCCCGGGTGTCGGAACTGTCAGAATTTCAAGGCTTCGACCGTTAAACCTTCCGGTCCCCTGCATCCTCTTCCTGTTCCCGACGGTCGCTGCGAGTCTATCGCTATGGATTTCATCGGTCCGCTACCGGAGGAGGATGGCTTCGATTGCATCCTGACTATTACAGATCGCATGCATTCTGACATCAAAATTATACCTACCAGAACGGACATTGCTGCCCCTGATCTCGCTGAACTATTTTTCGAGCACTGGTACTGTGACAATGGGCTTCCTAGCGACATCGTCTGCGACCGTGATAAGCTTTTCGTTTCCAAATTCTGGAAACATTTGACGAAGCTGATCGGTGTCAAAGTCAAAATGTTGTCCGCCTTTCATCCCGAAACCGATGGCGTCAGCGAATGCTCGAACAAAACCGTAAACCAGGCCTTACGTTTCCACGTTGACCGTGATCAGAAAGGCTGGCGTCGTGCGCTGCCCTGCATGCGTTTCGATATCATGAACACTGTAAACAAATCCACCGGCTTCTCGCCCTTTCAGCTCAAAACTGGACGTTCGCCCAGGACAATTCCCCCGCTCGTCCCTTGCACTGATAGCGTGTCTGACGCTGATTATGTCTCTGCTAGAGAGATTGTCGATCGTCTGGTGCTGGACACTGCTTCCGCTCAGGACAATCTCGTTCAGGCGAAGGTCCAGCAGGCGGCTCAGGCCAACAAGAACCGTGGCACTAATTTCGATTTTAAAGTTGGCGACCGTGTTCGACTTTCCACCGCTAATCGTCGCCGTGTTTACAAGAAGTCAGGCGAGCTTCGTGTTGCGAAATTCATGCCACGATTTGACGGGCCATACACGATCTCTGCCGTGCACTCCGACGCGTCTACGGTCACTCTGGAGATGCCAAATGACCCGAATACTTACAACACATTTCATTTCTCACAGGTTCTCCCATTCGTTGAAAACGACAAGTCGCTCTTCCCTTTGCGTGAATACGCGCAACCCGATTCTGTGATCACCGAAGAGGGTCAAGAGGAGTGGTTCGTCGAAGGCATCATCGCCGAGCGCCCCCGGGGCCGGGGTTTCCAATACCTCGTACGTTACACCGGATATGGGCCAGAACACGATCGCTGGATTCCCGGACGCGAACTCCGTAGCAACGTTGCACTTACCGACTGGTTGGCAGGTCATGGGTTCGGATAGGCATGTTTTTGTTCCTCTTCGCACATGTTCCTGCCACCGGTAGCTTTTCCCTCTGGGTTTTTAATGCACCTGTGTGAGCAGCTTAATTTTTTTCACCTACATCCATTTTTCCCTGTCCTTTCGCTTTCGCTTTGTCCAGGCTTTTTTTTGGGCGGGGGAGGGTGTAATCCTGGGATTACCATATCCGATTGTTGTGTCTTGTTTGGCTGCTTCCCATGTATACCAGCAGCCACCCCTTCGTTATCATTCTTGCTTTTTCCCCACTTTCCATCATCTCATTACGCATACCTACTGGCCGCTCATAACGAATAGACTCTGTTCCTGTTCCGGTACGTCTGATTTTAGTGTAGGCTTCCCCCTCTCGGGGCCAGCCTTCCAAGCCGTGAACGTATGTCGACCCCTTGCTGGTGCCCCCCAAACGCTAACGCACAGCCCCCGCCTCATCGCACCACAGACAACCACAACAACGACAAGCCTCGTCCTTGCCCCCGCCCTCGCCCTTGTCTCTCACCACCGAGGACCACCCGGTTGCAGCATGAGCGGCACAGGCAGCTCCAACACACTGCCTACGCCGTCTTTCTACATCGGCAACGGTGGCAGCAACAATGTCGCCCATACCGCTGCTGCTGCCGTCCCCAACCCCCAACCATGCCTGTAGCCCATGCTGCCGCCGTTCCCAGCGCCCGTTAGCCCATGTACGCTAAGAAAGCTGCCGTCGCAGCTGTTCTTGGATGCAGGGGCTATAGCCAGGTTCGGACGAGTGGACCCCTGCATGCCCAGATACCTGCCAGTGCAGATTTTCAAGGACACAGGGTTGCGAAGGTTCGGGCGAGCGCATACGTCCCACACGAGCCCCCGCCCCCGCCGACTCCAAGTGCAGGATAGCTCCTCAGTGCCACTGCCGCCATCCAGACCAGACCCACTTGCCGCCTTTAGCCTCTGTACCCCAAGACACGATGCAAACGGATGACTACACGAAGGTATATTGTCACTGAATCAGCAGCTCACAATGTTAACATCCCACGTTGTTGGCTCGCAGCTGGCTTGGTCTGTCGCTGACCATTGTATGTCGCGTGATATGAGTACATTGGTAGTTATGTTCAGTAGTAAACTATGTAGCTGCACAATTTTTCTTTTCCATTTTTGCCCTCATTATAGACCTGAGGTCTGCAGGACAGGTCTAAACCGGTCGAAAACCGGTTACGATGACCGCGTTGGACCGAGACATAGTGTCATGTGCCAGTCTGATTACGAGTCCTTAAGTTTGACATACTGATCATTGCTAGATCATCTGCCGAAGACATGAGATGAACTCATGTCATCACGACATGAGTTGAAAAATGCCTCCGGTGATACTGCTTTCAAATTTCGATGTTTCTTCCTAGGGCATGGAGGGTACGAGAAATGCGCACAACTCGATATCATTTTCATTTATATTTATTCTAGCATTACTCTCCTTGCCCTTCATATTTTCACAACCTTCGAGCTTGCGGATATGTTCCTTCCTATCTCAGTCTAGCTTGTACATGATGGGCCTCCAATATTCCTTTCTCTGTTCTAAATTCTCCGGACACATTTCTGTTCTATTCGGATGGATGGAATTTCTTTCTGTATGACTGGTACCCCGAGATTCTTTCAACACATAGCTTGGAGATCCACACAGCGCTATGCTAGCTTTGAGATGTACGTCTTAATTCAGCATCTTGAGTCCCGACATTGTGCAATCACTGCGGAAAACAGGACCGTGATTCGACGCGACTAAGCTGTACTAGGAGACAACTGAAATGATCCCTAGCTGCGCCCCTCTATCAACAGACATGATGCCTCTACGTCCTTGGTATCTAGTGTGGTCAATTTGAATATAAATCCTCCCGGGCAACTATCGGCATCGTAAATGCAGCCATGCAGCCTAGATTCGAGGTCTTCCTTAAAGATCTGAGTGGTACTGTGTGGATCCGAGAGGTTGTCTATGTCATATTGGTCATCACGTCGACCATGGACGAAGACGGTCACATCTTGCACTCGTGGAAGCTGTGGTGGGCGTTGGAACCAGCAGCGCAACAAGTCGGCGAGGGGCGCAGCGGATTGGGGACAGTGACCGGCACCATCCGAGTCATACTCATCATCAAGTTCGTAGACTTCTGTAGCGACACAGGCTACGAATGATGTGAGCCTAGGGAACACGGGTCCTGATGTCATTCTCCCAACTCCATTTTGTATGGAGTCAAATAGTGCGCCGTCGAAGTGATCAAGGTCGATCTCCAGCTCTTCCAAAGCATCACACGATGAAAGGAACAGCACCAAAAAATCGATCTTTACATCCACGCATAGCAGACAAAGGCGTTGTAAGGAGCCGGCAGGAAATGACTGGAGGAATAGGGTTATCGGAGGATCAGCGTGGCTAACATCTTCATCTCCGACCAAACAAAGGTCCAGTAAAGAAGGAAAGCTCAGAGTGCTGAGATATCCGATGTCATGATCACTAGTCCGAATCGTTATGGTGAGTGTTGTAAGATTCTCGAATGTGACAAATGGTAATGGAAGTGAGGGAACGAATGCATCCTCGATGTAGATAGTGAAGCTTCCGACTTCGAGACGAACACACTGGGAAAAGATGGTAATCCACTCAATGGGATCAACTGCGTGCCTGATATCCAGAGATGTAATCTGGCTCCAAGGGAAGACAAAACCGGGTTGCCACAAGTCATCTACATCCACGTCAAGAACAACGGATTGTAGACATGCCACCGAACTGAACAGTTCTGTTCGTCCGAATGATCCAAGCGGTACAGTTCCGCTGAGGTGGAGTGTCTTCAACACTGGGAACGAATCGCTGGAAAGATCAAAAAGTCCACGGCTGATCTCGCCCCCATAAAGCCGAAGCTCGTAGAGACGGTTGAGAAAAGGAACAAGGAGATCCAGGGATTCCATGTCTGGGCCATCGATAGAAAACCTCAACGGAAGGTCCTTAGCTTTGGCGAACCATAGACCGAGCAGTCGCTGCATTATCGACTTTACGCTATAGCTGTACTCGACTTTGAGCGAGAGCGATGTCCAAAGACTAGGACATCCGAGGCACGCGCTTCTCCATGACTGACAGACTTGGATGACGTTTAGCAGTGTTGGCTGTGATGGTATAGTGATTTCCTCGTGCGAAACATACGAGAAGATGTGCGATAAAACCTCGGCCGGCAGACATCGAAACGGGGCACGGTAGGCTTTGAAGAAATTCTGCTGTGTCCGCAATCGTCCCACCTTGGCCGTCAATCGACGCATGTTGCGGAGAATTTCGTTAACTCGTAGCTGGTCAGAGAGGAGGTCGTGCTCGCAATGGGCAATCTCGTCTCCTAGTCGATCTACTGTGGAAGCTAGAGCTTCGACGTCTGCGTTGGAAGGCCTAGCATTATTGCCTCCTAGCTGAGCTGTAACTACGGCGGCTTGGCGGATGATAGTGTCCTATATTCAACGAGTTTAGACTTCTCGGAGATGTTCAGAGGAGATACTCACATTGCATGATAGATTAAGGTTCCAGGCAGAAAACTTCTCGCTTTCTATCTCTAGATCTGAGTGAACATCGTCGGGAAGGATTGGAACTTTATAAAACCATTAGTTCAATTCAGCACGGATTATGTGCATCCTTACGATTTACTGGACAGAAATTTACGACGTTTGTCAGAATTCTCGTCAACGGCTCAGAGACTGAGTAAGAACGCACAAATTCCTTTGAGTTGTGAAGATACAAATGGATTTCGGCTAATAGGAAAGGCCTCAAGTTCGATGTTTTCCTGAACCACTGGCACCACGATCCATTCGGATTCACCAGTGGCAGCGCTTTGACTTCCGCTCATCGAAGCCTTTCACAATTTTTGAAAAACAAAACTATCGCTGATTAGCAAAATAAGAATGCCACTTTACTGAATATCACTTTACTCACAAATCTGCAACACGATTGCCTTGCAGAACCAACGCAGAAACGAAAATTATCTTGGGAAAAGTTACGTAAACACGTAGCGGCCGGCCCGGGTGAATTTGGCGCCTTCACGCCTGTCAGTGTATACAAGTTGAATCCCGCAATTATTATCACTTGGGTTTGAAAATGGCGCTGGTTACTCCTATAGATCTCTGTTATATACTCTTCGAAAACGCTTTGCTTTTGGACCACCCAATACTATGACCAAAAGAGCCTACAGAAACCCTCGAAGTTGGGAGCCTGACGTCGGGTAAGTCGCCCAGCTAAGTGTGGAAGTTATCAACATCAGTATGTTTCTCTTCGATACACTGTATTTGAAAGTTCATAACTATATAGCCTATAGGGCGTGACGAACAACGCCGACTGCTCCGATATTCGTGGTATAAGGACGCTTAGGACATCTCTCGGAGTCTCATCCAGTTCTGTGCACGAACCCACCTCTGGATTTCATTCTTTTCGTCGTAGATGTTCGCTGATCGGAGTGTTTCGTCTCTCGTCAAAATGGAATATCACAATTCCTAAAAGTCTCGCGTGGATTCAGCGGATGATGGAAGAGAAGCGGGTGGAGCAAAAACGGCAACGAGGCGAAGGAGGCGGCTAGGAGAAAGGAGGCGGGTGGTCGGGGACTAAGCATAAGGAAGCTATCAAGAGACATCGGAACACGAGGTGCCAGAACCCTACAGGGTAGAGCAGGAGCGAGAAGAGAATGCAGCCACGACTCCTACGAAAACATGTACAGGAACGCGTCCAACCCATTTTACCCACCCAATATCGAAGGCCCGATGCGCCGTCTCCATTCACTGTGAGAACATACATATTCCAGTGTTCCGGCAACACCGACACCAGCATAGTCTCCGCCCATGCAACATAGAGGTAACGTGCTATCTTCAAGCCTGATATACTCTTTTTGCGTGACTGACTCGGATTGTAATATCTCATAGGTTCATGGGGTCGGGAACACGGAACCAGCCACACCACCCGGTACCCAGGACTCTTGTACGAAACAATATCAATATCTTTCTTTGACGCCGGGCTAACGCCGTTTTTTCTCCTCGCAGAGCACTTTCTTCCAATATCATAGACGACGCCGGCTCAGACCGCGGCGATCAAAGTGCCCTTCAAGGCGCTAGTCTGATGGATCAAGACGATGTGACAGTACATAGCGTGCCGGCTTTCGAATAGTTCCCTGATTTCGAGCCGGACCATTCTTCTGTGCCTCTCCCCAGCCACTTCTTCTCCAGCAAGTTCCAGCTATACGGGTGTTCGGTCGGACTCTCCATCAGCCTCGCGAGGTCGTCCTTGTCGTTCCAATCGTCGGTCACAGTCACAGGGAGCTTCACCCGCGAAAAGCGTTATCGCTTCTCGGTTATCAGTCTAGTCCTTGTCGTTCTAATCGTCGACGTCACAGTCGCAGGGTGCGTCTAAGGAAAGGCCCCTCATGCCCATCACCCATCGCCTCGAACTCCACTATTTAGGATCACGGCTGCTCATGTGATACGTCGTCCGGTCCTGAATCGACAGAAATAGGAAGATAGAATGGGGCTGCATTAACTGGGAAAATCTTGGGTGGGATGGCGTTAGCGAGGACAGCGTGCTTTTTTCAGTAGTCCGCTCAACTTCCCTGCACTCAGCCGTGCGACCCTCCTAGCGATCCATATTGCCAGAGTGGAGCGTCCTCAATCGTCACCCCATCGACACTCCCTGCGCGTAGCAGGAGCAGTTCTCCTTGGCAACGCGGACGCGGAACTTAAACGCCCATCCACAGCGAACAGGAGGATAGAACGGGGCATGATTTGGTTTAGATGGCTCGGACATGCTCCTTTTTGTTCATTCTCAAACTTGCCCTGGACCTTCTTCCAGGAGTTAAACGCGGAGGCGAATGAAGCGCCATTGAAGCACGGCTCTTACACCAGAGGCATTTCCGAATGCTGCCAAAGCGGTCTCTGGATGTCTTCACGGTAAAGCATTCATTATTTCTGTTGAACCGTTCCAGAATAAATCATTCACTCAATAGCAACATCCAATTCTAACTCTCGTTGAGGCAATAAACACCACTTCGCATCTATCCGCAGAAACCTGACTACGTTTTCTGACAGCGTCATCAACGTGAACTCTAGAAACACCAAAGCGAGAACCGTTGATCTTCAACAGTGATTCTCCATCCGTATCTTAAAAGTTACGCGTTATTTTGAAGGCCGACGTGACTGACTTCGCTGTCTCATAAGGGCATCCACGGAAGACGAAAATAATCACATCGCCCGCTACCTCGCTGGCGTTGAGCCTACTGGCGGTGCAACACAGCTACTGAGCGGGTGATTGACACGGCGGATGCCATCGGCCGACTGAATCGGCGAGCAACGATGTGGATCCTGGATTTCTATATTTTCATTCTCGTTGTTGACATTTGCCTTCCTCTCCCTGCGAATTACTCTGTATACTTGAGTTATACTTGCCAGCGCTACCTGCCATTATACGATCTACTGTGTGACATATATGATATAGTGGCTTGAAAATATTCTGCAACTATCCATTTCGATTTGGCCTCTCTACATCCTCCTTGCGACGAACTGAATGGTGATTATATTTGCCTCACAGCACCTTAAAAGCCTACTGCGTTAAGAACTGAACTGTAGGTGGATCTAGTACGGAAAGCCATGGTGAGTTTTCTTCGGCCAATCAGTTAGGGTACTTGAGTCCGTTAAGTCATTGGTATCCACTACCCTCGTTTTCAAAACAAATCCTTCAGGACAATGAACCTCGTCGTAGACGCAGCCATCTAGACCAGACATGAGGTCCTCCACATACATCTCTGGATTGCTGAGGAAGTCCACGCTTGTCCGTGCGTGCGCAAAAATAGTCACATCCTTTAGTCGTTTGGTTTGTTCTGGGTATTCGAACCACCAGCGCAACAAACGAGCGAGTGGAGTGGCGGAGAGGGCAGGCAAATTTTCATCGTCCTCCAAAAATTCATCTACTTCCTCCTCTGCGCGAATACAGGCCGTAAATGTTGTGAGACAGGGGAGAGCGGGGCCGGATCTCATCTGACCAACTCCCTTACGAATAGCTGTAAAGAGTTCACCTTCATATTGAGGAAGGTCAATCCTTAGCTCTTCCAAAGATTGGCAGGACGCAAGGAATCGTACAAAGGATCGTATGCTCACGCCCACGCGTCCCAGACAAAGACGTCGTATAGAGTTTGCGGGAAATGTTTGTAGGAAGAGATCCATTTTACATGTGCAGCGCTCCGCAGCCAGGCAAAGATCCTGCAAAACAGGAAATTGCAAATTATGGAGACGTCCTATGTTGTAGAGGCCCCCGAAAAGTCGTATGGTGAGTTGTCACGAGATACTTGAATGTGATAACTGGTGGGGAAAGGATGGGAGAGAACACATTGAGGGTATCAATGGTGAAGCGTCCCGTTTCTAGACGTTCACACTGGCAGAAGATGGTGAACCATTCATTGGTCGTGAGTTTTTGCAGAATATCCAAAGATGTAATTTGGCTCCATGGGAAGGTAAAAGAGGAAGGCCGTGAAATAGGAACAGGATCTATGCTAAGTATGACCGTCCGAAGACATGGCACTGAATGGAACAGTTCTTGTGATTCGAAGTGACTGCATCCGGATACATGTGCGCAAATGAGGCTGAGTGTCTTCAATGATGGGAACATCTCGCGTGGAAGATGGAAGAACGTGGTAAGATTGTTCCAGGAACGCTTCTTGATCTTTCACTCCCATCATCCCTTTCGGGGTCCTGGTTGCTATTGCTCGAGTACGCTACTTTACATAC
>JABCKH010000577.1:0-11858 GCA_018851285.1 Lyophyllum semitale | reverse complement strand
TTTTACTGCCTCCCTTGACACTTCCACCTGCCTAGCAGAAAAGGGGTGTATCAGGAGTTGCTATAAGCTTTGGATTAATTTCCCCTGCACATTGTCTTGCGGCGTGTTGAAATTTGGTGAATCTTTGGTAGAATAGCAGGGGACACGGGTTCAACACCTGTTCTGGCTCTGTCTTTGGCTCTTTGGCTGCTTCTGGACTAGTCTATTGTTAGTTGCCCCACTATACCATTGTGTTTGCAAGAGGGCAGCTAGCAATATGCCAAGGGATCCAATATTAGCTTCTTTGAAGAAACTTCGAAAGGTCGCCGCGAACAGGCTTTTGCACGGACAGAAACAGAAGGGAAAACAGCGTGAAGTAGTGATACCCGGTATGTATACTTTGTATTTTGATGATACTTATTTGTTCACATATATACCACAGAATCACCTCCTGTTGTCCCAAATTCCTCATTTGTTCCTGAATCAAATTCTCCCCTGATTTACGGTATGTTAAGTCTCCAATTACTGTGAGATATAACTAATCAAATTTTAGTCCCTGCTATACCCCCTCAGCCAGCTGGGGCTGGATCTTCACGAATTCAGTTGACTCCTGCAGCTGAACCACTCACTTTGTCACAAATCCTTAATGGTTCTCAACATGCATCCACTCCTAATCATTCATCTCCAAACATATCCTCAACTCCTACATTTGCTTTTCCACGTACTCGGGGTGGAGGTCATAAGTCACTTTTTTGAAATGTACAGTTTTGAATAATATTCTTATTATTTCTCTTCTTCTTAGCTGCCCTCACTCCTAAAAGCAATGGCTGTCTGACTAGCCAGCGCACTCCTGCAACTCCCGCGTCACGTGAAGCTTGTGCAAAACGGGCTCGCATTACTATTAGAGCTACTCCTCCATCAGTTCACATACAACAATTGTGGTCTCAGGATGTCATCATGCACAATGAAGCTGATGATGATGAAATGCCCGACTTTTTTCCTCGGCGGTTGTGTCCTTTGTTGCAATTTCTCGTGTCAAAAAGTTGAAGGGGTTGGCATTTCGGACACCCTTTGGACTTGGTCAATTACAGTGTGCTGAAGAGACGGAGTCGATGAAAATGTTGCGAGAGGACAATCTGAGGCGCGAGATATTGGGATTTACTCTAAATGAACATGGAATGGACCTTAGTAAATATGTATTTAATGAATAAGTTTGTATTCCTCTACTTGGATAAATGTTGTGTGAAGAACTCGGATAAGGCAAGCTCCCCATTCCGTAGGTGAGGTACTCACATACAAACATGATTACGACACTCCAAGCCCAAAAAAAGTACGAAAGCGCCTAAAAAGCAAGCAACGGCCACTAAATCAATCTCTCGGTATCGGCCCAGTGAGACGTTCTCGGACGACTTGCGCGATGGCCGACCCATGCGCAGGAATGGATACTAGAAACAACGAAGCGGTTCATATCTGTAACAAAGAGCAAGTGACAGGATTACTCACAACCATGGAAGTCCTCAGTCATAACGACTCCCTTGAAGACGCCGCCAGAAACCTCAGTCACGCAAAAAAGACAAGTATGCAGATAGAACATACTTCAAAATATTTTCCCTTTGGGAATGTGGTGAGCGTGTCGTTCCATACGGCGTAATGCTATGGGGAATATCAGCTGCGTATACGAGACCTAAGTAATAAGAAGCGCGTACCTTATGACCCAAGTTCCTTGCAAGGAGTTCGTAGTCGTGGAGATAGCCTGGAGCACACATCTTGAATGAAAATCCGGGCCGGCGCAAGAAGCACTTACTGTCTGGAGCAAATATTTCGATAACGGTTGAGCGCGGTGACGGGGGCATCCATAACTGATGCTGAAATAACAGGAGACGTCAACACCTGGAGGAATAATGATTACGTTGTCAACCTACCGTCAGGCCGTTGCCATGAACTCCGACTACAACCTGTCAGATTAGTTTAGGGCGGTTTTGACCTCCAAAAAGGAAGAAACCGACCGTAGACCTTGCCATGACCTCTATCTGCTGCTCCAACGACATCTTCTCCATTTGCACAACATGCACTTGGGCGATGCCGCCCGATTCTAGTTCCTTCAGTGCCTTTTCCAAGCCGTCGTGGTCCGCTTCTGCTAGCCGTCTTCCTCCACCTTGCCTCACGATATAGGTGACAACCGGCATTTCCGTGACCGCCGAAGGGGGAGAAATAACGAGGCCACCATTGTTAATACGGGGGAAATATCCGAGGACATTCTGTATCGTGGTCCGTCTGAGAGGTTCCCAGAAAGTGCTGGAGACATTGACAGACATAGTTGACGATATCATTTTATACCATGATTTATAAAGTTGGCTAAAGATGCGGAAGTAAGCCACCAATTCTGCAGTTAGCTATGTAGAGACGTACTGAGAGTGAGCTGCTTCCCGGCTAATTATCATGGCGCGTTCGAATACGAAAGTTTTGTCAAGGAGAACGAGATCATCCCAGTAGTCAGATTTTTCGATATTGGTTGAGGGGAAGCAGGCGCGCATCAGACCGGCGTTCACCCCTGGAACATCTCTCCATTCATTGCCGAAGATATGCTAGTAAGACGAACTGAGTTTGACACTCCCGAGACGCACAATTTCTTCCTCACCGGCAACAAGACACGAGATGGGAATGGTAGTGCAGTACTATCTTTTGAGACTCCTGTGAGTGTAGAATACACGCGCCATGCTCCAAGTATGATCTCGCCCCACCAATGGTAGAAGTGCTGATAGGCGCGTTAGCTAGCAACTAGAAAGTGGGGACTGGACATACGTTCATGAATTGCTCGGTGTCATATGCGATCAAGGAAAAGCCGTCAATCACTAGTGCCTGTTCTCCCAGTATCTCTCCTGCCTCAGTAGGTGTAATGAATCGCAATTCCTGCAAAAAAAGAAGGTAAACTCGCGATCGAGTCAAGAACCGAAAAGCATACCTTGTCCGTTGGTGCCAGGTCATGTCCAGCCCCAATGTCCAATGGACGCGCAATCATATTCTTCTTTGGCGGAAAAGTGGATGTGTCGGTGGTGACGATGTAAAATGTGCCTTTCCGAAGGTAGAGCCTATCAAGGAGGCTATAACCAATGACCACCTCGCCTCCGGGACTCGTCGTCTCTAATGAGGTCGAGGTCGCGTCCTTAGGACGTTTCTTTGAGATCCCATTTGCCAACTCAGAAATCTTCTCGGTTCCTCCAAGGCCTTTGCTTGAACTAAGATGGTAAAGACCGGTGAGCAACAGTATAAGAACAACGAAATATGCGAGATTGCGACGTATTGGGGGCATTTTGTGCCCCACAATTCCCGCTGTCTACACCGACGAAGATCAAGGGAAAAACGAGGCTTACTTGGTATAATAACGCGGCGACAAGTTGACAGGTCACGGTGATCGACGCAGACAAGCTGCAGCAAGCAATGGCCAACAACGTCCTCTGTTTCGACTCTTGACTGCAAAATGTCCTCTTTCGCAAATCTTCGAGCATCGCGCCAGTCAAAAGAATCCAAGTCGTATGTAACGTCGAGTTTGACTCCTCAATCATCCTCAAGCACGTCTCCTTCCCAGCCTTCCGGTGAAGGCCAAAATGCCACAAGTTTGGACAAAACGATCTATTCGTTGCCGCCCAAATTAGATGTTCGCGCGTCAAAGGACGCAGGGAGGGGGTTATGGAGCAAATCGTACTACAAAGCTGGTACGTACGTCGTCAGAATGTGGTAGTTTTATATGTTGACTGGAATGTCATTTAGGTGACGTATTGTTGGCTACAAAGCCTCACATTGCTGTCCTATCAAACCAATATCTAGACGCGTATTGCTCGAACTGCTTTGGCTCTCCTCCTCAGGGCAGTCTGAAAAGATGCCCAGCTTGTCGCACATTGTGGTACTGCGACTCTGTATGTCCCTTTATTGTCGTGTTTGATCATTACTTTGACCATTTGCATATCTAGCAATGTCAAAATAAAGACTGGGCACTTCATAAAATCGAATGCGCAGCTCTCCAAAATTGGGCTAAGGGGGCTCCTTCTACCGACCTGTCGGTGCCTAGCGACGCCGTCAGATGTTTAGGCCGTCTCATGTGGAGTTGGCAGAAGAAGGGTCCTGATAGTAAATGGGTTAGTTCTTTACTTTGACGCACTGGTCCCGAGCTCATCTCAAATCATGGAAGGCCAAAGAAATCGACGGGATGCAGTCGCGTGAGCCGAGGTGATAACCTGAGCTTGTGCCTTGCTTATGTTCTGTCCAGACAGAGCATCTATCCAATCTTCCTCGTTCGAACTACACACCCACCTTTCACATGCGCTCGTGCGCTACCTCGGTGTCGCGTCGCCCGAAGAGCTCAGCCGATATGGATTCAATTCTGCCAAAGATTTGGTTGACATCATATCTCGCGTTCGTGTTCATCTATCTCGTCGCCTTCTTTCTCACACTGAACTGTATAGTTCATCACCAACACTTTTACGGTTTCGACCCCTACCTTAACACCCATCGGAGCTTCAGTGTCTCCCGTCGTAGCCCTTATCAACCACTCTTGCGAACCAAACGCGGTCGTTGTCTTCCCTCGTACATCTGACAAGCCGGCGATCCAGGAGCCTTTGATGCAGGTTATCGCGTTGCGCAACATCGAGCAGGACGAAGAGGTTAGTCTCGCCAATCTTATCATCAATAACTCTTATCGCTGATTTGTCGCTTGGCAGATCTTCACCTCCTACATCGACACAACCCTTCCGAAGGATCTGCGACAAAAGTCACTGCAGGAAACATACAGCTTCGATTGCCGTTGCAAACTGTGCTCTAGCTCTCCCGAGGTTGATCTTCGAGAATCCGTTGTGTGTTCCAAGGCGCCGTGTGGTGGCATTTGCCCGACTCCCACAGAAGGTGAGGAACCTTGCATTTCTGACCTGATTGTCTATACTTAAATGACGGCTTCTGCCTAGAGAGCAGCCTGTCTCGATGCACCAAATGCGGTATCGCCGTGAAAAACACGGATGCAATTCTTGACGCCGTACGCATTGGTCAGGAGGCGCTCGACAAAGCTACGGCTCTCCAATTCAAAGGTTAGCATCCTCATCCTACCGTCTCTTCACTCGTTACTTACACTATACAATGACCGCAGATCCAGCAAAGGCAAAGCAGCTGACAACGAATCTCATCCCGATCTTGACTTCGGCGGGGTTAACACCCACATCGCACCCTCTCCTTGCTCTAGCACGCTTACATCAGTCTCTCCTGATCGACTCCCTGCCCTTACCTCCGACCCAAGACGCTCTGGACGACGCGATCCGAGCAACAACAAGGTCCAGCACAGGCCTCTCACCCCTCCTTCACTATGGCCATCCCGTCCGCGGAATCACCCTTGCAGAGCTCGGCAAGCTCCTTGCAGTTGATGAGCCTGCACCGCGCCAGGCATCCACACCCGCAGAGGCTGCCCTACTTTACCCGCCTTCTGGACCGCAACGGCTGAAGTTGGCGTGTGAGACACTGTTGAAGGCAAGGAATGAGCTGCTGGTTGGGTTTGGGGCCCTAAATGAGGGGGGGCAGGTGGGTAAGGAGATCAGGGAGGTTATTGTCGCGCTGGAGAAGGAACTGGGTGTGTGGAAGCAAGGGGTGAGGAATGTCCTCCAGGACACTCCGAAACCTGTTGCACGGAAATCATGATAGATAACAATACGTATACATTCCAAACAGGTATACTATGTAGTCATGGTTTCAGGAGCTCGTACGCAATTTCATCCTGTCTCAACACATCCTCGATAATTTTCATCCCGGCCAAAACTTTCTCTTCCTCCAGACGGCGTCCGACAACTTGTACACCAACAGGAAGGCCATGCATCGCCACCGAGTCGTACATCTTGTATACAACCTTCTCGATACTGTTCCTTGGCCTAAACTTGGGCGAATGGGGGAGTTTGTCTTTGACCGAATCGACGTGCGTGATAGGGAGCACGCCTGCAGTGTAATCGAGCTGTGAAATTCCATGTTAAGACTCGATACGAGGAGTGGAAGTATGTACAAGTTCTGACCAAGTTGAACAATAAAGTATATCCCAATGCCTTGAATCCATGTTTCATCCCGTTGTGAGGCACGGCGGGGAGTGGGTTAGGAACGGTAAGCAGGAAGTCGATTCCCTCCTTCTGCCATATTTCGAACCACCGTCTTCTATAGTCCTCGCGCCACCCACCGACGGCCCAATATTCCGCGATTGTCTTCTCGTGGAAACCCTCGATAAGACCGGCATACATTTCGTCGCGCTTGATATAGCGGACGTACCATGCGTACACCCTCTGGAGCCAGCGAGGGAGACGCGCCATTCGCAGAGCCCGCGCGAAGCCGGCATCGTTAGTTTCTCCTGTGCGAATGGGGGCAGTGGCCTCCATTCCTGCGGGACTTTTAGTAGTTGATAGGAGTGGTAAATGTCGATTCGTACCGCCGTCGGAAATCAATAATTGAGAAGCTATTTTCAGGCCTTCGTAGGGACTCGGTGGGTCGCTGCCACATGCTGTTGAATTTCCTAAACAAGATAGGGAGAGATACATAACTCACATAGCAACTACCTCATGGCCGTGTTGTCGAAGGGTTTCCACCACGGCTTCTAATGCACGGTTACACGCGGGAGATGGGGCGACAACGCCTGGAATGGAATATCATTCTACGTGCCGACCCAAAGTAAGAGTGGGACTTACCATCATTCCACATCACTCCCCACTTGAGAGGTTTTTGGGACGTGAATTCGTTCCAGGGCATGACCAAGCACTTGGCTCAAGGTGAGGAACTGGTTCAATCGGTTGGTGGACTGGCGTGACTTACGGTAGGGTCGTATTCCCAAGGCTTCATGCCAACGACAGCTTTCCAAACCGTCTCAAGATCTTCCAGAGTGCGTGCCATAGGTGAAAATACCGCCGGTATGCCCTCCTGGCCCCAACCTGTCCCAAGAAAGCGACCCGCAGATGCCTTGATACTGTACACGCCAGAAAAATGGGCGGGTATACGAACGGAGCCGGCGACGTCTGAGCCAAAACCAATTCGAGAACCACCGTAAGCGAGGAGGGCGCCCTCCCCGCCTGAAGAGCCACCTGCCGTATGCGTCTTCTTGTGTGGATTGGTTGTTCTGCCAAACAGGTCCGAGTAGGATTCGCCAGACATCAGCGTGATTGGGACATTGGTCTTGACATAAGGAACGGCACCGGCATCGCGAAGGAGGCGAACGAGAGCTGAATCTTTCTCCACAGGCTTTCCTGACCAGGCTGAGTATCCGAAACTGGTGTCCCATCCGGCAATGCGGATCATCTATCGTTTTACATCGGGATGGTCAGGACGTCGTGCGTCTGAACGGTACAGATTACTTACATCCTTCAGACTGACCGGTATTCCAGCCAAGGGTCCCTTTCTGTTACATTCCTTCGCCCAACTTTCAGCCGACAGGATCATAATCTCTGTCAGGCAGTTAGTCTCGGCATGGGACCTCAAGGCCTGCTTGCTGTAAGCCGTCAAGATATCGCTTGGGTCGATTTTATCCGTCTGAACACTTTCGACAAGAGACGACACAGGCTGGTCCAGGATGCGAGCATCCTTGGGTGTAATAGGCTCCTTGTATCGTGCCGGAAGCTGATCGATACGAGCTTGCCGCTCATTCTGTTTCGCTGAACTATAATGTTCACAATAATTAGTGGCAATTCATCAACAATTCATGAGAACGTTGCCAGACGAGTCATAGTGACTCCTCAGGACGAAGGAGAACGACATACCAAGCCTTCCTATGAGCGAGATACGAGAACAGCATGGTCGCAGCCCAAGTTCAACTGTGACAGCCTAACGTATAGAATCGACCATAAATATCTGCGCAAACATATAGTCCACATGCTTGTAACCGTATTATGAAGCGTATTATGAAGCGGCGTATTTCTTACCATAACTTGGCGCTTGAGGCTTACTCATAGTCTCGGGCCGACGGACCGACGCGGCCCGCAATCCTGCTCGTCCATTATAAGATTTATCGAGCTCGTAGCCGCAATCTCCCTCATTAAGACCCTTCTGCCAACTCGACTACTTTATCGAGAGCGCGCCCAACGGATTCTTCTCCAGAGTTCTCCACCAACGGTCACACCCTGCCAGTCGCTGAAGTGCAGTATCAGAAATTCGGCAAATAAGTACACTGCCTTCTACGCTCGTCGCGATTCCTCTCAATTCCTCTCAAAGGAAGCAAGTCCTACTCCGCTCAGAATCCAGATTATGCTATAGCAAACCAGACGTGGTAGGAAATGCGCAGACTTATTGACAAACTTGACTAGCATCACGATTGGCACCGATATTAGGATAACCAAATATTGGCAGCCTGGGGATCTATGGCAGACTGCGAGCAATTACTAGTAAGCACAGGGTCAGTCACGCCTCCATAGCTCCTGTCTCACATTCAAGACCCACCTTGGAAACCATGATTCTATATCTTTTAGATCTTTTGTCACGAAACATTGAGCCTTGCTTGCAGAAGGCGATCAATACACAATGATGGATATACGGGTGAGACACCGTCGGCGAAGACGAAAATGTGGCCCTGTTGTCGCTGGCAGCTCTCCTCTCACTGTGTGAGGCCTGTTTGCAGATTCGATAACTCCAACGAACTAACTTTCTTAGGCGATCGAAGCTGAATCTGATTCCCCTTTGACACTCCTGACGAAAAGGGAGAACATAGCCGTACTAATCACAGTCACAGTTAATACACAGCGATCCCGAAATGGAACAAGCAGGGGTCTGTACAGGCCTCCCCTGCAAGTCCCATCCGCAGATCATCCAAACGCAGGCGGATCGAACAAGACTCGCCCATGCCAGACTCGCCCCCATCACCGCCGCACCAATCCTTCACAAGCTTCACAAGCTGCCCCTTCCCTGGCCGCAGACTCAAGACCTCCTCGCTCTTTCAAAGCCGCTTCTTCGCAAGCTCCTTCTTCGAGCCTTCCCCAACCTCGTACACTCTCTTTTGCCCTCCCGCCGCAATGTCCTAGCCTGTCTGAATAAATCATAACACTTTCATGGCTCTGGCTTTGAACAAGTTCTTGATCCGATCTGACGATCGTGTTGACACGAGGGCTGATGCTTTCAAGTTCCATTGACCTGAGACTGTGTAGCACGCCCAATTGCTCCGAATTGCCTCAAGGGACCGTGGAGGTAGGAAGAGGTAGGACGATCAGTATTTAAATACCTCGGAGATAAAGCCAAAAAGGGGATATCGATGTTTTTAGCTTCCGTCTGAGGAAAGACGCTGGCGTCACGCCCGGCGTTTGCCGGCCCCTGCCAGATCTCGGTTCACCGGGCCCGTCGGCTCCGGCGACCGTCTTTTGCCCGCGTTGACGCTTGTTTACCTCTCCGTTCTCGTCCCTGCCCGCCCAATGGTCTCACACTCATATAATTCTTTTTCCTCCGTTGCAGAGCGTACCGAGACTTTTTGCGCTGCAGTGCTGTCGCGATCGATGGCGCGTCTGAAACCGCCACCTCCGACTGCACCTCGAACCCGCCATTCGACCCGCCATTCCCGCTAGCTGCGACCACCACCAGCGTCGTTGGGCGTGTCGTGATCGCCGCCATCCTCCTCAAGTACATCCACTATCGCATCTACGGTTCCCGTCGTGACGCGATGCCCAAGGCGCCCAAGAAAAATCCCCTTCTGCCGTTGACAGCCCTCAGCGCTCCCCTGCCCTTTCCCGGGAAACTGGGTGCCGACGGAAAGCGGGAGGTCGTCTACGAAGCCCTGTCAGTAGCTCTCCCTCTTATGTCCATGGTCCTGTGCCCTTCGGGCGCTCGCTTACGCGCTCTCTGCAGGTCTGGTAAGAGGAAACCTCAGTTGAAGGAGTGGTGTTCGGAATTCGGTCTGGACGACAGAGGGACCGTCAAGGTGCTCCAAGACGAGCTCGTGGCCTTCAGCGCGAACCGCGACGCGTGGGACAGGTCAGTTTTTTTTTTGGTTTCCCCCCTTCTTCAGCCTGCTGCTCAGGTAGGACTCACCCCCAACCGTTCTCCAGGACGGTTCCCGGTGCGCGTCTCTCGCACTTGGGCCCTCGCGCCGGCACGAAGTCAAAGCCGACACCGTTACAGCTGCGGACAGTTATGCTGGCTGCGGGGCCCGAGTCTTCGGGAGCGGTCCGACGCATGCTTCCAACCGAGAGGTCGAAGGACTTGCGCACGGCGGCGGACCTGCGCAAGCTCGACGACTGGGTGAGTCTTGACATCGGTCTTGGTCCACCTCCACCTGATCGTCTCTTCAGCTCGATATCACGAAAGACATGTGGGTGTACCGTCCCCCGTCGGAAGTGGAGGCGGAGGCTGAGGCTGCAGCAACCGCGGCGCTTTCGCTACGGTCCAACGCCGTCGTAAGTACACGCCAGCATTGCCGGTGCTGCCTGAAGCTGACCACGCGGCTTAGGAGACCTCGGCGACGGCATCCATTCAACACTCACTCATCCAGCACATGGACTCGAGGTTCACGCAGCTCCTCAACCTCGTGAAGCCGAATGTGTCCCCTGCCGCGCCCCCTTCTTCGCCATCCTCCACCGTTACTTTCGAGGATGTTCCGATGGACATCGACACCGACAACAACGACAATGCCTTTGGCTGCTCGAACCCACAGCACATCAACAACGGAATGAGCCCTCTCCCAGCACCCTCCGTCTCAGTCTCGGCTGGCACACCACTCCCCGTCCCGGCTCAACTCCGGACGCTCAAACTCTCCAACACGATCGTTTATTTTACCAACAATGACGTCGCTGTTCCCTCGACCGTCTCGTTCTGTGAGGATATCACGGGCTTGAACCGCATGTGGGACGACACCTCAGAGCACTGGGACGGCTTTTCGGAGCTCGTTATCAAAGGACACCACATCCCTCTCGTGTATTGGAAGGATGTCTACTCATACCAGAAGAACGGTCACTGGGCGGCGCTGAAGTCGAAGTACGATAACTGGAAAGTGGGTATTTTGCCTCTGGTTGACACCTTTTGCTCACCCCTTGGTCACGTCAGAACGTCGTTACGTGCTATCGATCGGACACCCCTGAATCGTTCTGGGCCAAATTCAGCCAGAATGGCAAGCCGATGGCTTACACCAACATCACCCGCCGGCTCTACAATCAGAACACGACAACAAATGCGGCGACGGCTGCGCTGGCTCATGCGCAATACAGCAGGGCTCGGTTTGACGAGCTGTTTGTGTATAAGAATGATGGGAAGGCAACCGTCTTGCAGAGGCCATGCGCCATCGCAAAACGCTACCGTGAACTCCAAGCTGAGCGTATCTTAGCGTAGTCTAATCTTCGTTGCCTATTTATTTGCACAGCTATCGTGACCTCCAAGCTGGGTATCTCTGAGTTCTTCTTTTGTCTTATACACACTCATTCATCGTCTAAACTTTACTACTTACATTCTATCTTTAATTCATTTATCGTCGATCTGTTGAAAGAAAATGGCATATGAGGAGGAGATGGTGTCTATACTATAAGGGAAACATGGATACGTGATGGAGGGAGCTCGAGATATCTATGCGCAGCGGCACGTTCTTCCACACTCGTAACATTTTGTTGTTGGCTTCTGCTTCGGATTGAAAAAGTCCTCCCTTCTCTCCATCAGGTCATCAGTCGTGGAAATCAAATACTTAACAATTGTGAGGTGGCTGAACTCGGTACTCCAGCCTCCCCATTCACAGATTCGGCGGAGGGACCAGCGCCTGTCGCAATGCAGATATTGACAGCCGCCACGCCGGAACGAGTGCGTACCATAGGGAATGGGGTTGATGTCAATGTCGAGGAGATTATTCCGGAAGAGCTGCAGGAATTGCTGGGAGGTCTATAAAGAGTTTAGGTCTGGAGAGCTAACGAGGA
>JABCKH010000576.1:0-11866 GCA_018851285.1 Lyophyllum semitale | reverse complement strand
TGTGACGACTGATAGTCCTCTCTCTCTGACATGCCAAAAGGCCATAGACAATATGTACATACAGATTAGTCATCATGTCGATATTCACTTCATGGATACTAAAATATAATGATCTTACCACAACCTAGACTCATCTAACCCTTGCCTTGTGGTCTCCCCAGTCCACCTGTTCACCTAGGCTGAGCACCCGTATTAACTGCTCCCCTCCCCGGGTTACACAGGTCCTGAGTAGGGTGACAATTCCCCTCCTTAGGGTCACACAGGGCAACACTGGCCGAAGCGACCTTCGCTTCTGCCTTTGCCGATCCCCCGACTCCAGGAGTTCCTAGACGCTTCACAATTGTCGACCTCTCATCATTAGCCACTCACACTGTCGTCGTGGTTGGTCAGCCTCCTTCCACTATATCCTTTGTCAGAACCACCAATTACTCCATTGCATGGGATGTCTAGGCATAGCCACCATGCGCCACTGATGTCAGGTGAGTGATCCTTCATCACATTGGCCTACGTTTCCACACCTTCTCCTTCTCCTCTCCAGCCATCTTCGATAGATAACAACCAGGTACATGATCCCTGTATTCTCGAGTACATGGCTATCCGTCCTCTCGCCATTTGTTGCTTTGCTATCATCGCTCTCAGGAGCATCTCGCCCGCATTGCGTCGTAAATAATCAGCTTCCAGTTACCCAGGGTTGACTCCTGGTGCCCATTTTGCATGCGCCATTGTCTAGTACATAGCTCAAATTTCCTCTCTAGTGGCCATGATCTGTTTGCAAACATGTTTCATTCCTTGTTGCTTTCCATATTCTCCCAAAATTTTATCCCCATTGTCTCATCCTCTGCATGTAGTGACTCCCATCTCGACTGCCCTCACACATAACTTCCCCTGTTGCTTCCTTCTTGTTCCTGTCATCTCATTCTCTTGTTCCTTGGAAGTTTCGTCACACTATTGGCCCCACTCCTGTTTTCTTGAATCACTGTGTCCTTTTTACATGTCCCTGCATCCCTTGTTCGGTGCTGCCGTTGCTTTTGTTTACAGTCAGTTGTGTTCTTCGCGCGTGTTTCCCGAGGTTATCCTTATGTCACTCCTTTCTATATGCATTCCCCCCATGTGAACAAAAACTGTTGCTGAGACGTGCCTCGACTTGTGTGTCGACATCCTTCCATGTTGATGTACTAGCAGATACCCGTGCTATGCACGGTGTGTTCCGGAAAGATAGTCATTAGGAAGAAATCGTCTGTAATGTGCAAGGTAGTTTTGCAGTCAGTTGTCACTGATTAACCACCCTTTCAAGCCTTAATAGTGCTCCTTGCCAAAGAAACCAAAAAAAATCGCTGTCTGAAGTACAAACCCATGCCTACAGGAATTCAAATATACCGTTAATTAGTGTTCAAAGGTCCAGCCTGGTCCGGTTTTTGACCCTGATCTCATCAAAACCGGACCCTGACCGGTTTTTTATATTTAGAAATCACAGAAACTGCAACTGGACCGGTGACAACCGGTTTTTTGCAGTTTTGACCGGTTGCACGACCGGTCGCTGCGGCAACCGGGCCGCCCATCGTCCCGATCGGTCCGGCTATTCTGACGCTTCAAAATGAACCCGGGATCGTGGAAAACGGATAAGATTTGACTGAGTTATCAATGAATCAAATCCACGATTGATTTACTCAGGATGTGATACTATTTTGATTGTAGCTTGATCAAATCTTGCCCGATTTCAATGATCCAAGGCTGAAAATGACGGGAATGCACGTGGGCATATGGTATAAGTAGTGCACAGCCACAACCGGTTGCAATCGGTTCTGCAACCGCAAAAAACTGCAACTGGACTGCAGTTTTTTCCATCTCAATTGCTAAAACTGCAACTGACGGTCCAGTTTTTTCCAGTTGCAGTCCAGTCAAGTTGCAGTTTTTTCCGGTCCATGCGACTGGACCTCTAAACACTACCGTTAATGACGCCCTAATAACTTGTACAATGCTCAGCCAACAGACTCATCGGAGCGAAAATGCAACGCCTCCAGAAACAGTCTCTGCCAAGTCTCTACCCGTGTCTGTTAGCCAATCAGGATGTGACCTCGTCCTTGTGGGAAGCTTAGTCAGTTGTCTGTCTGTGTCTAGCCAATCAGGTGGCGAGAAAGGCAGATTAGTCAGTTGTGACGTGAGCTTGTGTAGTCAGCTTGTCCGACCGTCTTTATTTATTATATAGATTCTTCCCAGCCATCGCTCAACAACCAGCTCTTTATAATTGATGCATTCTCTTGGAACTCAGCAATTTTGGTAAATGCAGCTATACTGATTTGTGCTGAGTGTTCCCAGGCTATCCATATCTGAGTCACCCTCGCAGCCTCGCCAACACTGCTTCAGTAACTTGGGTCGACTCGGATGTGTCATCGGGTCCCTTTATTTAAGTACGGTCTGGTGCAGCGCCCCTCGCCAGAGCAGCTTCCACGAAGGCTATAAGTTATGCCGCCGGCATCTCGTTGCTCCGGTGTTCGTCATTCATCTCCAGGCTCCCGATGCTTTGCCAAGTACCTGTTCCTCTGGCGATCTCCAGCTGTGATCCTCTTGTCGGCCTATTTAGCTGCACTGTCTGTGTTATGTTCCCACTTCAACATGTCATTTCCTTTGCTCGGTGTTATATTCTTTATTTCAAGGTACTGTGTCTCAGTCGGTACTTGGTTCCATGACACGACCGCCAGTCAAGGTTCTTGGGGGCAGGGGGGAGTTGGAAGGCTGTGTAGTGAGTTTGAGAGGAGCACAAAATGATGGATTGAGAGCTTTACACAACGCAAGAGGTGGGCAATTCGTAATTCCCATACACAAGGTAAGCCATGTGCGTCTCGTGTGCATCAATGATCTCGGTGATGGAGGCTTGATTTGGACAATGACAAAGCATTTGGCAGTGTTCGGCATTTCATTGCTGCATCACGCTGGCATGAAGTAGAAAATTGCAATACTTAACGAATACACCTCTTTTTACACTGACAACTAGCTTAGAGGTTGACAAAGCTATAAGAGGGCACTGGGGCCAGTTTTTGCTGGTTCGTGGCTAAAGTGAAAATAAATAAAAAATGTGACAATGAGGGATTGAACCCACAACCAAAAGACACCACGCATAACTATTACACTACAGTACCATTGTATGCCAAGATATTTGATCCAATATGACCCATCCGGGCGCATCACCTGTAGGAGTGAGTAGCGTAACGTCTGTCACCAATCATATGGAATCAAATATGGAGATATACATCAGTGCTTATGGTGTAATGGTTGAGTTGTTGCATATCTCACAGATGGTTGTTGGTTCAATCCCTCCTTTTAACACCTTTTTTATTTTTTTATTTAGCCACGAACCAGCAAAACTGGCCCCAGTGCCCTCTTATAGCTTTGTCAACCTCTAAGCTAGTTGTCAGTGTAAAAAGAGGTGTATTCGTTAAGTATTGCAATTTTCTACTTCATGCCAGCGTGATGCAGCAATGAAATGCCGAACACTGCCAAATGCTTTGTCATTGTCCAAATCAAGCCTCCATCACCGAGATCATTGATGCATGCGAGACGCACATGGCCTACCTTGTGTATGGGAATCACGAATTGCCCACCTCTTGATACGATGTCGACCCGGTTTTAATTTTTTACTGTAACTTGAATAAAAATAGTCTTCCCCACACACGTGACTAACACCGCGCGCCGCGTTTTCACGTGAACAGTGAAGTCTTCCGGTGTTACTGTACTCAACCTTACCAACACTTTTCAATGTTCTCTATGATTACTGTTTCGACGGTGGTGTTTCCGACATGCACTGGAAAGGCCTGACCATACAGACCGCTCTCTCCGATATATCCGTAGCAGCGTGACCTTTTGTTATCGAAACGATCAAAAGAGCAGCTGGCAACAAGTGGTTAATCTCTTATCAAAGCGTTCAACGTTGTGAAAATGTGTCTCCCCGGGCGTGCCTTGACAAGCTTAAGTTGTCTTTTGGTCGTTGCAGTCCATGGACTCCAACTACCATTTCGACTACCTGAAGAGCCGCTGGCACTCACAAACCAATCTGGCACAGATAGCTGGGATTTTGACGTCAAGCCAGCGACAAACTCAATGAGCTGTTTCGTGTTCAGTACCGTGAGCTCGTTGCTGCAGCACTGGCCCAACACACGATACCGCAACAGTAAATAATCATATTCAGAGTTCCCTTGCACTCTTACACTGAGCGCTTTCCAACAGGGCATACACTTGTCCCAGGAATTGTGCCCACCGGCACCCTCTTATACCATGGCACAAATACATCAGAGCTTCCCACCTATCCCGAATGGACTGCATTGGACCCAGAGCATTCGTTCCTCTTCTGTCGTGGCGTGCCGTCTACAAGCTGTTGGCATCTCACCCTCGTCGCCACGCGTCCCCTTAAAGTGCTCTATTTTGACGGAAGTAGGTTTCTCCGAGAGCAGGCGTATTTGTGAATTGTGCCAATGGGGGAAGGAGTTTGGGTTAGATGGTTTTGTTAGGTGTGTCTCCTTGTCTCCTATGCTCCAATCATTGCTTATATCTCCCTTACCGGCATAGGATGGAATTGGATTTGTACGCTAAAACTGATCCTTGCGATGCCAGGTGCACTTATCTTGGTTCTATTTAGCGAGATAATGCTCTGCGACTTCACCGCCGGCGTAGACACTGTCTCCTTCCTCAGTCTTGCATCACATCACGAGGGAATAACACCTCCCGGATTAAATGATGCACTGTCAACCCATATCATATCCAGCTTCGGCAGTAGGCACAATGGAGCGGTGGTGCTCCCTTCGATCGAAGCCAGTTCCTGGAGTAATAACTACCCCAGCGATGCCCGCATCGAACTCGACCTAACCCGCCTGGTTTTGTTCTATGATACGTCACTGGTACCAAGCCTAAGCGCGTCGCATGAAGGGAAGACACGGCTGTCCCATCGGCTGGAAGGCATTGATCCTTTGGACGTCACAGCTGTGAGGAACCGACTCCAAGCAGTCCTCACAGACTCGGACTCGGCCTGCCAGAGGAGTGGCATAGATTGGACTACCCTCCTAAGGGTGATCATCGCTCGATACGTGGATCGACTTGAGCTAATACAGCATCTTCTACATTCGACCACTCTCCAAACTTCTTCGAGCGAGCAACTGAAACACCTGAAGCACGCACAGTCGCAGCTTCGGGTGATGCTCACGCCATATATTCTCCATTCCGCAGTCCCACCCAACACGACGCTCGACTCGGAAACCGGGAGCGTGAATCGGTCGTGGGCTGCACCTGTATTCGAACTTTGCGCCACGACGCACTGGGTTCATATAGTCCGCAGTCGGACGTTGTTTGCGCGATTGACGACATCTGAACGCCTCCTGCTTGGCGCTGTGAAGGACACCACACGGGAGATCTGTCGAGTCGTGGTGGGGATGTGGGCGGATGGAGTGATGAACGGCCTCGATCCTCGCCTCCTGGACAACGTCTCTCTGGAAGGAGGTGAACACCTTGCACGGAAATGGGGCAGTGAACTCGATCGCCTGATGGGGTGGCTGGATTGGAGTGTCTGGCTGAAGTGCAAAACAGTGTGTGGCGTTGGAGTCTCTGTTCTCTTCCTTCTACTGTTCCGTTATATTGATGACTGATTCATACCACAGGAGATTTGTTATTTGCCAACTTGGCCGTTCTTCGGTGGCCCTCTGGATATCCAAGGGTTGGATGGCGAGGATGACAATGACTGGCGAGATCCACTTCCAAGGTGCATCCGACGAATTGAGCTGTTTGATCTGTGAATGGGTAGAAGTCTATGGTATATCATAATACTTAGAGTGATGCGTCCTAATGTAACGGTGTACAGAGTTTTGTCGAGTGGTATTGTGTCTAGTGGATCCTTTCGCTCCCAGCGAGGAAACAACATCTGCCTGAGAGGAAGGTGGGGATTCAGCCATACCGGTATCAAAGGCTTTCAAACTGTCACCGTTAACTACAGGACGGAAAGCCACTCAGTGTAGTCATTTGTGTGATAAAAAGATCTATCTCGTTGTCAATCAACTGGATTAATATTGAACCTTTCCCCGGTCGTCAAAAACTGCGTGGTGTTGGTTTCATTCATACTCAAAATGGGTTTGCTTAGACTTAACAGCATTCTGAACCTATAATACCGTGGCAACGATCATTTAGAATATAATGTGGTAAATCAGTACAACACGAGCGGATCATACCTGAATATCTTTTAGGAACGACGGAAAGAAGATAGTCGACGACTCCGCTGAATGAAAGTGTGGCTTTTTCACTTCCAAAAATCGTTTTGGCAATCGAAAATTCAGGGGTAATGTTGACCGATGATCCCCAGTGAAAATCGGCTCGGGGTATTTCGGGGTATTCCCAAGGAGATATGGTATATGGTTCACTTTTCGTGTCACTTCGAGTAAATCTAGAATATGTGGCTGAAATTTTCGTGGTAGATCGGGTATCAGCTAGTTATATTCATAAAAATGAAACATTTTAAGATTTTATTAGGTCCGGTTTTGACTGGGGATGATCCCCCGATGTTCATACAGGCGGAGTAGCACCAGATTGACCAAGACACGGCATCCAGCCTCTGTCTGGAGCAAGGAGGTGAATCACACGTATGCGCCGAGGAGAGCCTACTTACGGCGAGTGAAAGATGGTTTTTAATCAGGCAAATTCTGTGCATACTCGTCTCGAAAGTCAAAGGATTTCCGCAAGTATCGGCCGCGCCGATCGTCTCGATCTCTTGTATGTGGGATTCGAATATCAAGTTTGAGGTCAACGAGAGTCAACGAGTCCACTTTAGAGAAAAGGGTGTGCTTGGTCACGATAAATGGAAAATTGCGAGGGCTGATCTTATGATCTTGTGGCGCAACTCCACCAGATTGTCGGTGAGGCCTGGGGGGGAGCTCGTCGTCTTGTTAATCCTAGACTGGAATGTAGACAGTGCGTGCAACAGTAAGTTTGTTTCTGCGGTCGATAGATCAGACACCCTTCGCTTCTTATGTGGCATAGTCCGTCGAATGTCGTAGGAAGGAACGGCGAGGCCAAGTGTTGATGACGCCACACCCAGGAAATGGCCCACGTAGTCAATAATGTCGACCTTGGCACCTGCTAATATTCGTCCTTGGGGGGAGGTTTCGCCCCCCTTGGACTACTTGCTGATGCAGGTGCAATATGTGCGGTGTGTTGTGATGTGCATAATAGTAAGAATGACGGCCGGCGCGACTCGCACATCCAGGCAAGTGTCAACTATCAAAGTGAATGCTGGGATGTGTGCAATGTGCATGTACGTAGTCCAAAAAAGAGTCTGTGCATGTGAATGTAAGTGGGGAGTGAAGAAATGATTACTGAAAGCGTTAGCATGTGCATGTGTCCAAAAATGGTCAAGATAGTGATGATAGTCAGGTATAGGTAGAGTTCAAGGGTGCAAGGAAGCACTACTTGTGGCCCTTGAGCTTCGCAAACGAGATCTTGTCCGTGCCGACGTCGGTGCTCATGTACACGTTTTTCAAGAACACATCGCCGACCTACAGGAGATCGAGATCGCGTCAGCGTCCAAAACGAACATTTCCACTTTTTAACAAAGCACAACTCACCAACCACTGCGTCGGCGTCCCCACACTCCCCGCACTGATCCCCGATGTACAATTGCCATTCGGGTACGCCTCATCAACAGGCAAGAACGCAATATCACGCGCATCGACCGTAAAGCTGCGCCCGCCAATCTGCAGCGCGAATGGCGGCTTGGAGCCGGGCGCGGTGATGCACGGCACAGTCCAAAAGCCGCTGTGATTCTCCGCGCCAGGGATGTACTGGTGGATCGCGTCAACATCCTCCTGCGGGGCGATAAGGAGGGTCTACGGATCCAATCCAATTCAGCTCCAGGAAATGAATAACAACCCAAGGGGGAACCAACGCACCGTTCCCGTATCCAAGATCGCGCTCCGGTCCGCCCATCCCATATCCTTCCCGCCCACACGCACCTTCTCGATACGCGCTTCCCAGAACCCGAGCCCGTTCACGTTCGGCACGCTCACGAGCGTCTTCGGGTCGTACTTTGCGGGGTTCAGCGCGCCGAACGCCAGCTCGCCTTGGTTGTTTCCGTCCGCGAAGCGTGGGATATGGTATGATGAAACGGCACGCTTGATGAGGCCCTTCTGCTGGAGTGCCTCGACGAGCGTGGTCGTGTGCTGCCGCGAGATCATGGACTTGGCGAGGCCTACGAGGCCGTCGAAGGGGATGTAGTCGCTGGATCGGGGGTTAGTGTGTTTTTGGGTGGGAAGGGAAGGACAGCGTACGGCGTGAAGTCGCGGCTTTCCTTATCAGCGACGCCGAACTTGTATTTCGTGAGCTTCATGCCCGCGATGGAGACGGTGTCAGTGACGAGGGTGCCTGAGACGGCACCGGTGCCGTACTCGATCGTCCATGGCTCTTTGGTATCGTTAAAGGTCTTGCTCGAGTTGCGGCCGAGGAATGTGTGTGCACCCTGTGCGGTAATCGCGTCAGGTTAAGAAGGAGTCGTTAGAGAAAGGGACGTACACATCCGCCGTTGTTGTTGCCCTTGCAGCCCTCTGCGCCGACCCACAGATCGGCGGAGCCAGAGTCCATGAGGAGGAGAAAGTCGCGGGGCGGGGTGCCGATCTGGACTGTGCCGAGGTCTGGAAAGCAAGAAGGTTGATCAATCCGAAGGGCAAGGTGTCCATGCCAACAAGAAGAGACGTACATCCAATGTCCTGGGCCCTGTTACGTTACACGGTCAGACAGGCGGGGTTTACGTGTGGGAAGTGCTACGTACTGGATGTCGAGACCAACGCTGTGGTTAAAGGTCGGTTTCTTCGCGGGAGTGACGCCGTTCTTCACTACGTTGTTGGCATCTGCATTCTGTGTCGCAGAGGTCTTGAAGTTCCCACCAGCCGGTGCAGAAGAGGGGGGATGTGTGCCGAGCAGGGAGATGTCAGAAAGGTGGGAGAGGACGTCGAGGCCGGGGTGGTAGTAGCGCTTCTGGATGTGCGGGGGGAGGGCGGCGGCACGGCGCTGGAGATTGGCGAGGAGGACGTGGTCAGGGGTGGGGGTGATGGCACCGGTCATGAGTTCGAGGCGGCGGATGGCGTGGTTGGCGTGCTGCTGGTGCACGATAGTGGGTGGGAGGGGTGGGGCGTTTGTGCGTGGGGAGAGGCGGGAGATGGGGATGGAAATGAACGGAGTGCCGAGTGCGGGGTGAGCGTGGACATCATGAGCGAGGACGAGGAAGGTGGCCGTGAGGAGCGCCGAGGAGAGGCGCATAGTAAGGAGTGGACAGAGAAAAGAGTGGAAGGGTTTGGGTCGGGTCTGGTTCGATCGTAAAGGCCATGTTCAACTTTTTATATTTATGTACGTGGTTGTGGAGCGAAGCGGAGGTACCACGCTTCTTTTCGCGTAATAGACGTTCAAGCCACTTCAACGCCTCTTCATCACATTTCCTCTCTCACAGGCATAATTCTCCTTCACGACGTGCCCCCACTGCTTTCCATCTCTCCGACTTAGACGTTTCCCCTTCCTCTGTTTGGCATTCTTGACTTCCTGGTGATCTGGCACCCACTCCTCCAGTGTCTTTTCCATGGCGGTCCAGACGCGCGCGGGCTCAACCACGTAGACGCGGGTGCCGGGCTCATCTATCGAAACAGTGGTCAAAACAGGATCTCGCCCTTTTCATTTCGATGCCCTCATAAAGAGTGCACATTATTGGCACATCAAGCTCATCGTTCCTCACCAATGTCGATGTTCACTGTCACTAAGCTATCACTATCGCTGTAGGTATATATACTTACCCAAAGGCTCACTCGAACATGGCATAGCGACTCGGTTTGCTCGGTATCAGTCTTGCGAACAACCCCACTTGCTCAGTACCGATAACTTCTCGAGGAATTAGATCATCTTCTGCACCACGGTTCCGTGACTGAAGGCAGTTTTGATCTCACCTTCATGATCAATTGAATGCACTTTCCAAATTCAACCCCAATGGGACATGCAGCATGCATGACCTGGGGATTCTCTCATAACCTACCGACAAGTCAGCAGTCGGCGTGTTGCAATCGAGATCAACCCTGAGGCCTGAAGAGTCAAGCACGGCGCTCAATCATAGCCTCATGCTGTCTCATGCCCATCCTCTCCCAATCTCGGCATGAGACTCAACCAATGGTGACGACTGTTTTACAAATAGTCGATAAAAGAATCGGGATCACAACGCCAAGGGAGGATGCAATATTGAGTAAGGGTTGCATCGAGTAAAAAGGTTGGTTGTATCAAGATGACCTCCATAACCCACGGACCATGGTAGACAGTGCGGTTCCCTTACCCAGTTTGGCAGATATTATGACGCACCGGTGTCATTTTCTCGTCTTCGGTTATTGTCAGATTTACAGGCACATACCCACATAACAACCAGTGCCATGATCGGTAAACCGATCTACACCTGAGTTGCCGGAGAATCGTTCCTTTAAGCGCCACCAGGACCCTGAAAAACCCCTCAGAGGCCTAATTTCTGTCTGGATAAGAACTGGACCAAAATTTGGGTTACCCCTCAGGTCAGACCGGATAAGAACCCACAAAATTTGGCTGAAATCCCTGAGGTCGATCTCCGGATAAGAACTGGGCAAATTTGAGGCCTAGTGGGACGTCCGGATAGATTTTGGGCAAAATATAGTACCTAGAACCGGGTTTGAACCCGAGACTTAGACCACAACATTGGAAAGCCTCAACCACTAGACTATAGGTGAAAAATATACCAGCTGTCATGAAGTCACTAAGAGGGCTACAATACGGTCAATGTACTCTTTCTGAACTCCCTCAGCGCGCACTCATAGATTAGAAGCACCTTCTACTACTGAGAATGTACTACTGAGAATCTCTTGCACCTCTCTTGCACCTTTCTGAAGCTGATTTGGCTGTTTTCAATGTGCTCATGGACAGCACATCGACCATTGGTGAAGCAGTAAAAGCTGCTAACAAGACGTGATCCTCGGTTTGGCTGCATAGAATGGGTCTGTTTTCTTCATAACTGATGTACTACATGTATATTATGTACCGTCCCATAGTGCTCCTTTGAGCTCTGCATACCCTCCTAATTGTCCCCAGACCCGCGCAGTGTGGGGAAGAATTTTTTGAAAAAACCGATGCCTGAGGCAATTTCCGGATAAAAAACCCATTTCGCGGAGGCCTGACCTGCCGACTGGTTAAAAACCTGGCCAAAAAACTGTCCGGATAAAAATCCCGGATTTTGGTCGATTTGAGATCAGGTATTTTGGGGGGCTTTCAGGGGTCCTGCGCCACCCCATACAGTGCCTTCTATAGTACACGAGGCACATATCAGAGGGAGGGGAGATTCCTGGAGATTCCTTGGGAGAGTCGATTCAAGTTCAAGGTCTAATCAAAGAAGCCTTTTGACAGGCTGTGTCAGCAAGAAGAGTGAACACATCAGGGAATCCTCCATCTGCGAAATGGTGGTAATTGGTAGTAATTGGCGGAAATGTCAACGATATCGAAGTTATCAATAAAATATCATAATTTCAAGTCTCGTCAAACAATTCTTGAACATTACCTCAAATTATCTATTAATTAGTCAAGGGTGTCGCTACAGTATACAGCTAAATACCATCCACATGGCCACCCTAGATCAGGACAAACCTGATACACACGGTACTCATCGTTGAGATTATGCGTGCAACCTGTGTTGTACGTAGCACGACAGGATCGGGGTATCGAAAACAGTGGCCAAGCAGATGCCAGTGCTTGTCGGACAGCGCGGTGCATTAACGAACATAGGGACGAGGAGCTCAACATAGACGTAGGGTTTCTGCAGCTTTCATCAGGAGGTTAGGCCATGGAAGGT
>JABCKH010000575.1:0-11903 GCA_018851285.1 Lyophyllum semitale | reverse complement strand
GATTGTGCTGCAGTGCATCGCCTTGAAGGGGGGATGATGTAATGAACATGGTTAAATAGCACTGGAACTGATGTCTAATGACTAGACATTGTGGCCTTTTGGTCTCGTTGGTTGCTTGACTGAGTTCCGGCAGTCTTGTCTATTACAGAGATGAGCAATTCAATTATTTGATTTGAGCAGCAGATTGGCAGCAGATGGTGTTTATTCGCACGAAATAGTATTCCTACTATTTGTCTTCCAACTTCACCATCCTTCACGGTCTTCACCAGTTCAATTGAAGGCTCAGGCATGCGGTGCCTGCGCGCATCGTCTCCATACTTGATCGGATTTTATGTTCACCATTATGAATCATTGCTTATATAGCAAATATGATGCAATGCAATTGAGGTCTGTCCTGGGTGAGTCTATAACTCCAGTTTCAGCCCACGGCCGCATTGCTCACTTATTTATTCTATCTATCTATCTACTAGGTCCGCCATTCTGTCTTACAGAAGAAGTACGTCCCTTTGCCGATTTGTGCTGATTTTTCAATAAATCTCAAATAGAACACGCCTGGGTAGGCCGGCTCCGCCTATGATCAATGTCGAAGGTATGAACTCATCGCTCATCCCTCTTGGACCGTCGCACTAATGAAATCTCACTACAGCAAGCAAAGTATGTACCAAGACTTTGTTCTTTGTCTTGTTTTGCTCTGTACGCAAGCCCATATTCTTATTGCCAGTTTATACCTCGCCACGGATCTAGTAGAATACCTCGTTCAAAGGCCTGACCTCGATACGTCTATCGTGACCTAGATACCTCTTGTTCAGATCATCGAAACACCAGTTCATTTGGTTCCAGAGGTCCTCAGTGCCGGGTCCGGGCATCAACAATGGAAGTCTGTAGGCAATCGCCGTCGTAATGTCCGTTATAGCATCTGTCTCCGTCCCCCATCGACAGTTGATCAAGTTGACGAATGCATCAAGTGAATTGAGAGAAGTAATCCGGCAAGCTATTGTCTTGAGCTCGGGCAGAAGGGTGCCAACGGCGATGCTCGCCATCATTGCGGGGTTGATCGAAGTGCGGGGGGTACTGAGCTCGCGCAGAGCTGGCGAGAGTGAGGTAAGGAGAAGTTCTTGACTTTGGGTCATCTCCAAATCGAGCGTGAGGTGTTGAAGGTGGCTGCCAAAACAAGCGATGAGTGGTGTAAGGCCCTCGTCCTGATCTGCTCTTTCAGAGTGCAAAGTGAAGAATTGTAAGGATGGAAGGACCATAGGTCGAAGAAATGAGGAAGGGCGTTGAACGTTCTTGAGTGTGATTTTCAAAGACTGGAACTGAGGTAGGACTATGGTATCTCGATGTTGCAAAACTTCATCTGATGGGTCGTTTTGGGCACGAAAAACGTAAAGCGTGCACTGCGTGAGCTTGGTGCAGTGAAGAAATAATGCATGGGTCGCTTCCAGGCCAATTAATATGCTATAGCCTGAGAATGAGATACCTGTCAGGTGCACCCATGGCCGGCCAAAGTTGATTGGGAGTAGAGCACATAAATTCCACTGGAAATTTGTATCGATATGAAGGCTGGTGAGATGGGGGGAATCCTTGAATAGCCTTGGCTCAGAGGGCAAAGTTAGAGTCGACAAACCTCCGTATGGCTGAATGATGATTGAAACCGAAGTTAAAAGGCTGAACGAAGGGGGGCTTAGGTCCAGCAAGCTCTCAGAAATAGGTAGGGGGCAAGACAACGATAGATGTTTCAACTGGTCCGCATATTGATAGAGTAGGCATAGTAGCGGCTCTTGCGAAAGCGGAAGATTTCTATTCTGCCATATGCTCCCCAGTTTGATTGTGAGAGTATTGAGGCCACAGCGAAGGTATGCATCAAAAGCGATAAGGCGGTCCACAGATGGCAGTGCACCATAAACACCACTACCAATGGTGATTGATTCCCAGAGCTCCGGCATTCTCAACGCTATGTTCCGCCATCGTGAACATACACGACCTAAAACCCAGCAAGGCCTTCGAATATCGTTCACCATGGGAGGAACGACGACGGAAGAACCATCTTCGCACAGAGAGAATATTTCTGACAGTAATTCTGGAGGGAGATGCTTATGCGGCACGATGGCACAGGTGATTCCTGTGATGCGTGAAATGAATGTGGTACGCTGCTCTTGAAGCCCACGGAGGAGAACATTTTGGCGAGCGATCTCTTGATCAAGGCGATCAACTTCGTTCTGGATAGTGCGGCGCATTTCTTGCAGTTTGTGTTTTGTCCCATTTGAGACGAGGAAGTCGGATCGAATTGCAGTTGACTCTAGCGGGTGGACATATTCGAGAGGGTGTAAATCATATTTTGGAAGTTGATCAGCACTAGCCATCGGAAAAGCTCTAGTAGGTTCAATGGTTAGCCATGCAGTGGACAAGGATGCGATAGTAGCTCGAGATCTACACACGGGGAAGAGCAGGATTCGAAGAATAATAGCTTTGAGAATCAAAGAGGGATCCCCTGCAAAGCTAATTAGTGCTCCGTTCAAACTGTACAGCGTAAGCGGCCGTCGATAAATTCAGATGTTTGGCGTTGTTGGTATTGGTAGCCAATAGGCTCAAGAGTGCGACAGCGCACAACATCCGAGTCCATTCCATGATCTCGCATCTACTACTTACCCGCAAAATTTTGCGTACAGAGTACCTTCATTCATGGGCTAGTGCTATCTAGGGCTTGTGGTTCAGGCTATGGTGTGTGTCGCAATATGGAACTCGAAGGAATAACTAGCTGCCTTGCCGCCACCGATGCGTCAGCCTTACCATGACCACTTATCGCGTTCAACTGGTGTGTTCTTCCTCTCAGTCAGCTTTATGTACCATATTGACTGACTGACACCACTAGAGTTCTCTGTTCCACCATGCATTATGTCCGTATGCTTCTATCAATTGGAGACCTAGAGGCTGGGTGATTGCGGTGGTTTGCTGGTACATTGAGTCTTGTCATTTCTCGCTTAGCGTGCTCAATGGACCTTGTATATCTAGCATGTGTGACGTTTTGGAGGGCGGAGCACATTGCGGAGATGTCGCCGATGAGGTACGTTCGCTCCTAACAATCTTCATCTTTCATTCTTTTATCTCTTGATATTCGGGTGGGGACTCTTTCGTCTTTTACACATCGTTTCGCTCCGTGTATACTACCCTCCGTCTCCCACCCATCATTCTTGCGTTATCCTATACATTTCCTCCCCCATTCTATTTCGTTCTTTCTACCTTCATGGTCTGTCAATCCAATGCTGAGCTACCCACCGCTACACAGATCTAATGTCCCGATTTCCTCTATTCCGGCACCATAGGCAGAGGCGGGCAAGGCTAGATGTTAACAGGGAAATGATACCTGGCTAGTTTTGAGGCGCGGGAAGGTATAGATGCGTGCGGTTATTGTTTGTAGGTGGATTTTCCCTGTTCTATATTCCTGTCTTTTTCTGATGAGAGGCTGCTGCATACAGGATCGATGGGGAATGGCTATCCGTATGATAAGCCTGCTTCGGGAGATGAGGCTACGCTCGGGTTGTGCGCCAGCGGCCCGCCACACTCTTCATTTTCACCATTTCCCTGGTCGACATGTACGGTTATTTCTCAAATGTAATGCAGGTTTTGCTATGCCTGCCTCAGTTGCAACCGAGTTGGTGAAGTGCGACGCCCCATGGGGCCTTTCTCACAACGATTGACATTGCTAGTTTGTCGACAGTGATTTCGACCTGTGCTCCGCCACCGCTGTGTAAGAATAGAAGCACATGACCTCAGACCATCGATGGTGGATGCGATGGTTCTTGATAACTGTGATTGTCATGCCCTCTGTCGATATACCTCAAGAAATCATCGACTTGGTCGTCGAAAATTTGACCACTGATCTGAAGACGCTCCGTCAATGCTCAAGTGTTTCTACATCCTTTTTCCTATCCTGTCGTCGCCATCTCTTCGCCGGTATTGCGGTAAGATCTGCAGGCCAGTGCGAGCGGCTATATGCCATCCTCTCCGCCGATGTCGAGATACCACACATGATTCGCAGACTCAGCCTCGTCGAATCGGGGTGGGTGCACAGGGCCCCTCTTGAAGCAATTCTCCAGCTGATCGTTGATTGTAGCAAGCTCGAAGAGTTCTCCCTCTCATATCTACTACGTCTCAAAGAACAGTTTGCACGTCCCACCTTCCTAAACAGCAGCGCCATGAAGGATCTCTTCAGATCCCCACACCTAAACAGTGTCACTATCAAAGGCGTCCCAGTTTGCTTATTTCCCATGGAACCTCTCATGGCGACATCTTCACTCCAGCACCTTACGTTTGAGGGGAACTGCTTCAATAACATGGTCTGCAAAGCTTTGCTGAACCAAGGGACAGCAACTCTTTCTTCTCCGTCGTTCAATCTACACTCGTTAGATGTGCGATGCAATCATGCGGATCACCTTATTCTATACCTCTCGGGAAGCCTCTCACAGCTCCAAATGCTGCGGATATGGTTGCCCAGCGATTGGCCACTGTTCCCCGCAATTCCCATCAGCTGTCGGCTTCTCCCAGAACTTCGTCTCGTCGTGCTCGAGCTCAACGAGTACAATAACATCGAATCGCTCGATGCGTTTGCGACGGACGGACTTCCGCGCAATATTGAGCATTTTGTTATCCTCATACCACCACATACTCTTCACACGTTTACTAGATCAGTCCCTCTCGTGGAGGGACGAATCTCGGCTATGCTTACTCCTGCGGATGAGTATCTGCATATACAGGGCGTACACTTCGTTATGGTTGTCAGGCACCGTGATTCTCCTCCTTCACACGAGAAATTAGCCGAGTCGTTTCCTCTCCTGCAGGGGATGGGGCTACTGAATTTCGTCATTGGGGATATTGACGAGGTTGGAGCAGCTTTGAAGGTCCTTGAATAATCGGTGCAGAGATGAGGAGTCAGACTACGACGGCAGCTCTTAGTTGTGGGGCCAAGGTTGAGTCAGGGATCCACGAGTTGAACAGTCAGGATGAATGTGCCGCAAATCGAACCAAGCATGAAGCGGAAGAGCACGAATATGGTATGACCGCTTGCAACAGAGTGGAGGGTAGAGTACGGCGGTTGTGTCCTGTTCTCGGCGAGAACAGGCTTACTGTGCATATTCCCTGCAACATATATTTCCAAATTATGCAAACACAGATACCCTCAATGGGAGTTGGTACCGTGTTCGAACGTTGATACCTGCGAATATTGTCAATACACAGGGTTGGGAATTAGTGGTAAAATCACAATTCATTTCCGTTCACAACAATAACATGATTGAAAATATCCCTCCACAACCCCCCCCCCCCACTGCTTGAGTAGTGACGATGCGTAATAAGCAAGAAAGCGTTTATATGAGCCGCGCGTAGAAAAAACGGGGATAGATAGTGACGAAGCAAGTCCATTCACGGACACGGGCCGTCGAGCATTCCTGCCATAAATAGCGAAGTGTCTCGACATCATCTGCACACAATCGTGTTCAGATTCTCCAAAATCGCCTCCACGTCCTTCTCATATACAATATTCAGCTTGAATAAACCCGCCCTTCGCCCCCGTCGTGACCGTTCAAAGTCCATTTCCAACCTTGTTCGAAACATGCGTATCTCGGGCCCGGAAAGACCGAAAGAATCGGTAGGAATATGCACCAGCAGGTGGATTCCTTTTAGGCGCGGGTTCGCATCTGAGGAATTCATGATCTCGGCGAGCTTTTCATCCACAGAACCGTTGGGGTAATAATAAATGGGCGAGATGAGAACAACCAAATGTTCTAAACTCCAGGGAATCCCACCTGCAACGAGAATATCGAGGAGTGGATCTAGCGTGTATTCAAGCTCGATTACGAGCAAGCGAAGGCATTGAAGTTGCCGAAGATCGACGGTTTTGCTGCGGAACAGGGGTTGTGCGGAGTGGTGTATCACAATACGTAGAGTACGGAGCTGTAGGAGTCTCTCCCAGAGGTACTGCATGAGAAAATCTGAGTAGTCGCCTCGCACTACCAGAGAGTGTAGTAGATAGGAGGGGGGTGGTGAAGGGGAATTTTCCGTGTGCAAGTGGGATATATTGCAGGTGTGGCCAACGCACTTCCCGGTGAATGAAAGGTGAAGTAGCGCTGAAGTCACCATTGGCATAAGGAGGTCCATCGGAAAGGAGCACAGTTGTACACCCTGCAGGATAACACTCTTCAGGCGCGCGGCTTTGAAGAGCTCCTTCGTAACGCTGGGATGTGGGAAGCTGCGCGCAGTGGCCATGTTAGGACGTCGATCCACAAAATGGAACATTTCAAGGGTCCCTGAATCTGCGAACAGCCGTAATACTGACACATAGGTCGTATCATTGGACACCCAAGACCTATCGATGACATGCAGCTGTCGGATGTTTGGAACAAACTCGGGCCTGGAGGAGAGAGTGACGAATATACGCTCGCACCGGCTAGCTGAAGTTAGCTTAACACAAGCGAAAAGATGGCGGCGGCAGGACACGAGGAATGACTTGGAGACGTATGAACATCGATGGAGTACGTCGAGATCGGTGTGGAAGTTATCGAGGATCAAATCGACGATCTCCTGAGGGATGTTGATGGTTAGCATGTGGGTTGTAGTTGTAGCAGTGAAGCGATGATCTATCGCCCTAGGTAAAAATATTTCAACAATGCGAGCCGCGAGGCCAAGAACAAGCTAAGAACGCTATAGCTAGTGGCGACGGCTGAAGGATGATATGGGAATGAACCTGAGTGAACCTGGAGGCACCGTTACTAGGCGCCGAAGTACTGAACGGCGAGAATCACACAAGCCCTTCAATCGAATGATACTCGTTCTTGGAGTCGTTCTTGGAGTCGATTAGAGTCAGATCAGATGAGTTCGACCGCGGGCCGGTCGCGGGGCCGTCGGTACCGTGCAATTTAATTTGCAGACCCTAACCTTACGGACAGCGAATTTTCGTTGCACTTGCATGTCGTGCGCCATCCTTATCCTTTATTCGCAGCTCTGAAGATTATGCAGCCCCACGACGGTGTGTCGGCAACGAGGTAACGAGCATTTCATTGACTCCTGCATCCACACCCGGGTCCCGTGAGCTCACGAGAAAAACTGTCGAGGTAAGCCCACCTCCACTCCATCCTGTCCCACAATTGCATCGTCGACTAAGCAACTCAGCTCTGCTATACTGTAGAAGAAACCCGGAGTCTCTCTACCGATATGTGCTAATTATTGGATGTATTTTGAACGAGTCAGCTCAAAGTCAGCTATGAGCTGGCTCGAAGGTATGAACTGATCGCATGACCATCTCGAATTACACCAATAACGCAATCTCACGCCAGGCCTAAGAAGACTATGTACCAAGTCTTACATATCATTGTACAGATACCATTTGTTCTCGTTGCAGAGCATGTGTCATTCTATGTCCGAATGGTATGTGCTATGTTTTGATCTGCCCCAATCCCGCTCATTTTCTCGCAGGGAGCCTCACGAGTGGCCACGAACCTAGGTACGTAATCCCTTCTTCAATGATTCCACTATCTCCTCACTTTTTAAAACTAGTTTTACTTCTCTGTCGCATTTCTATCGATATCAGCATTCGCTCTCATAAGTAGCTCCTGCGTAGACGATCTTTCCCGTTCTCGCGCACGTGCGCTCGTTGAGGAAAAAATTGGACCCGTCCTTGCTTGTTTCTCGGAGATTGGCTCCTGAGGGTCGTGCGGAATGGCTTGGTGGAGCACGAGCGAGATATGGAGCCCCGCACGGAACAAAACTCGAAACAAAACTCGAAGCTGGCGGATAACACGCACGCCCAGAGCGAATACAATCTCGACTACAAAGGATTTCAGATACTCGGTGAACCCCCCGCCTGGAGGAAGCGTGAATATGGGTTGAAGTCGCAGCGAAATTCCGGTACGTCGCCTTGTTTCTCGTTAATTATGAGTTGATGTTGACAGTTCTTGTAGGTCTACACACTTGATTTTTCGCATAAACAAGTATTTTATATAGATACCGTCTACTCCGCTGCAAGCGTCGGCGGCACTTCGACTGACTGATAGTGGGTTTACTCCATCTTAGGATCACGGCAAAATCGAAGTTCAGGCCATCGCGTGCGTTCTTCCTCTGAGTCAACCTTTACCATCCTGACTAAAGCCTACTATAGATCTCGATTCCATAATGCATTCCATCTGTATAACCTCAATCGATCGGAGACATGCCGACGACGTGTGGAGGCAGGGTCAGGTTCCGGGAGTTTCTCTGGTACGTTGGATTTCGTCGTTTGTCGCTGGCAGAGTGCTCAACATGACTTGTAGATCTGACGCATCTCGAAGGGCGGGCACATGTTGCGGAAGGTACTTTCGCCCCTTTTTCCATCAACATTTTTTCGTTTCTTTCTTGCTTCGATGTTCGGCTGCCGACCTCTTACCTACTCTTTCATCTCTTACACTTCGCCTTACTTTGTACGTGCTGCCTTTATCAAACGGCCTTCCCCCCATTTCACTCTTTTCTCCCTTCATTTCCTGTCGGTCCAATGCTAAACTACCCTCAACCCCACAGGTCCATATCCCGGCCTTCTGACCTCGAAGCCGCATCCCCAGCGTGAACGTCGGCATCCGTCCGAGGTCCCGTCTCCACCAGGACGCCACATGTAGTGCCCTAAATTTAAATGGAGGAATTATACCAGGCTAGCTTCGAGGTATGGGTAGGTATCTATATAGTTTGTCGGTAGGTCGATTTTGTTCCCCGTTCCTGCCTTCTTCTGACGAGAGTCTTTTGCATATAGGATCTGGAGGATTATATGATCAGCCTGCTTCGAGACACATGAGGCTACGCTAGGGCTGGGGTTGGTGCTTCGGACCGGGGTGGTAGCGCCCGCACTGTTCTGGTTAATGTATGTCCGAAAACGACCCATGTAAGACAGGTATAATGTATGCTTCGATTGCGTCCGAAATGGGCCAAGTGCGACGCCCGGGGACCCTCCCCGAGAAAAGAATCATTTCTGTCCATTGCTAATAGAAGCACATGACCTGCGAGGGTCATTATTTATTGATAAGCGCTGGATGCATACGACCGTCATGGGGCCCTCCGTCGATGTACCCCAAGAAATCATCGACTTGGTCGTCGACAACTTTGCCACCGATCTGAACACGCTCCGCCAATGCTCATATGTTTCTCCATCGTTTCATTTATCCTGTCGTCGCCACCTCTTCGCCAGTATTACAGTAAACTCTGCAGGCCAGTGCGAGCGGCTAAATGCCATCCTCTCCTCCAACACCGAGATATTACACATGATCCGCAAACTCTCCGTTGTAGAATCGGAGTGGGCGTACATGGCCCCTCAAGTTGAAGCAACTGTCCAGCTGATCGCTGATTGTGGGAAGCTGGAAGAGTTCTACCTTTATAAGGTTGTACTACGATTTACTGCAGACCAGCCCACCGTCCTAAACAGCAGCGCCGCGAAAGACCTCTTCAAATCCCCACGTTTGAACAGCGTTACCATCAAAGGAGCCTCAGTGTGCTTATTCCCGATGGACCTCCTCATGGGGACGCCTTCATTACAGCACCTTGCGTTCGACAGTAGTGGCTGCTTCAATAATGCGATGTGCGATACTCCCCTCAACCAAGGCACAGAAGCTCTATCGTCTCCGTCATTCCACCTACACTCATTAGATGTGCGATCCAATCACGCGGATTATCTCATGCAATACCTACGGGGAAGCCTCTCGCAGCTCCATACACTGCGTATATGGTTACCCAAGCTCACACCTTCCTACCCTCCAATCAGCTGCCAACTTCTCCCAGAACTTCGTCTTATCGTGATCGAGCTCGACTACTACAAGGACATCGAATCTTTCGATGTGTTTGCTACGGACGGACTTCCGCACAGCGTCGAGCACCTTGTTATCCTCATACCATTCCACAATCTCAACCCGTTTTGCAACTCACTCCCGTTCATGGAGGAACGAATCTCTGCTATGCTTACTCCTGTGGATGAGTATCCGCACATACATGGCATACACTTCGTTATGGTTGTCAGGCAGGGCCGTGATTCTCCTCCCTCACAGGAGAGATTACTCGAATCCTTTCCCCTGCTGCAAGAGACGGGACTGCTGGATTTTTTGATTGGGGATGTTGACAAGGTTACGGCGGCTTTGAAAGTCCTCGAAGAATCTGTGCGGAGATGAGGTGTGCTTTACGGGACTTTGAATGCCAGCCCGCGCTCGTTACGTTGTATCACCAGGATTGACTCACTGCAGATACACCTTCCTCATCGAAACCCGTGTCTACTTATTCAAACTGTGCTACGCCCTATTCCTTATGATATCTTTGGTAGCGATACCCATATCGATCACCTGTCCCACCTACGCGCTAAAAGACTTGTGTACCGATCTCTGGTTCTGACAGGAGTAACTTTGAAGAATCACCCATTCCGCGAATCATACCCTTGCCACTGAGCAGTCGATGCATTTCAGACTGGGTTCGTAACATGAGGGACATCGTAACAAATTATACAATTTTATGCGTTCCACAGAACTCGAGCCTTCGTTTTGGTGTCTATCTAGGTATACCTGCATCACGAATCAGATATCACTGACACGATGGTAAGGAGGACCCACCAGAAAGTAAATAAGTTGATTCGCACCGGGGTACCTCAATCTTCATCTCCTTACAGATGAGTTGAGACGCCCCAAATCCACCTCTATTTGCTGACGATTGCCGGATGCCGTAGTCTCTAACAACCCACTCTCTTCCAGGGGAGGAAAAATCCATTGTATCGCCTCTTTATCTAGCTCTCGATAATCGTCTGGATCCCTGAGGAAAAGCACATGCACACTCTTTAAGAAAGGATATGCATTTGCTGAAGTGGCGAGAATATCGTCGAGTGTCTTAAATATGTCGGTTATGGCGTCAACATATAAATACTGCCAAAGAAGGACGTAGGGGAAGACAACCGCAATGTATTCGATGCTTCTGGGTAGGCCGTTTCGGGCGAGGGCCTCTAATCGTTTGGGCGCTCTCAAGTCTGTTGCCGTACTCAACGGTGAGGAGGCGCAGATTTTGGGGAAAGCGGGTATTAAACATGGCTAGGTCGTCCAAGGCTGTAGCGGTAGTAATGAATAACGGCGGTAGGTATAGTGATTCTGAAGGGACGTACAGGTGTAACCAAAGTCATCTAGTCGTAGCGATACTAAGGCATTGAACCGGACCTGTAGCATCTTCCAGAATGCCGGGGATATCCTTAGCTCTGTCGTCGATATATGGAGCGTTTCGAGCTTCTGGAAGCTGGCCAGGAGATATCCTACTAAGTTATGCGCATGGTAGCCACGTACATCTAACGAGCGAAGATGTGGCAGGTTCGGAGGAACCGGGATCTCGCCCTCGTAAGACTCTGAATCTACGATATAGCAGCCGAAAGTGCAGTTCGAATTGAACCCTAGGTGATGCAATGACGATATGCTGGTCAAAGTGTCGAAAAAATACGCCGGAGTTAATATGAATGCTCCGTAGAATAAATACCCGTTCCGTAGAATCAAGGGGGTGCCGGCTTCTAAAATTATGACCCGGGGTCGGAATTTTTTTCTCGAAGAGCTGGACTAACTAACTACGTAATCAGGCACATGTCCATATATAGTAATATTCTGAACTCCGACTTATCGAAGCACAGTGACCCGCAAGCTCATAACATCAACTTCCTTCCACCAACTGTCATCAACGCCGTCGCCGTCCACCACCAACACGCCCAAAATGACAGATGCAACATTCTACCAGCCCTAATCGAAGCAAACGGCCCCGATAGACGAAGGAGTGGCGGGTGGCAGGGCGAAGAGAATACAAAGGGCAGACCCCAACGGGGAGAGCCATCAGGTCCGTCTGCGGCATTACTCAACCCGTGTACTAACCACCCACACCTACGGCTC
>JABCKH010000574.1:0-11917 GCA_018851285.1 Lyophyllum semitale | reverse complement strand
CATGCACATACAGCGCGCGGAAGCAAACAGGCAAAACGGTGGGATTTTATTTTGTGAGACCGCTAAACGGTGGGATTTTCTTTTCGAAAATAGCTAAACGGTGGGATTAGAATCCCACTGCCACCGTTTAGGGAATTCCTGAATAAAGGGCGATAAATAATGTCATAGAATTCCTTACAGACTGCACTCGCAACCAAGGCGCACATTACGGTTTCGTACGTACAAATGGCAAGTTCGTGTCGCATAAAATTCTTGGGAGAGGAGGCGAGATCTTCCTCGAGATGCGCAAAGCAGCTATGCAGAGCCGTGATCTGGCGAGCATCGCGCTGATGGAAAAGATCCTGGCGCTTGCGATCCCACCTGCTGAGCAGTATTACAAGCAAGGCGACTATGTCCGCCAGCTGGAGAAGGAATATGAAGTCGATCTCGAAGCCTGCCATGAGGCTTTGAAGGAAAGTCCGCGTCACCTGGAGCTGTTCAACTCTTGGATGGAGTAGATACGACCATACGTAGACGACTTCGAGACGACAGGCGTGTTCCTTGGTCTTCCGTGGTACTACATGACTAGCGAATTCATGCATCCTAAATACCGTACGCTTTTCGGGAACTGTATGTCTAGCAATACGGTATCATAAAATTTAAATGGTTGTTGGCAATTTGTATCGAGCCATGACTTGAGTACTCGCTAGGAGCTTAAGGAAGAGCTTCGTGATGAAGACCTGACGTTGGGTGCAAAAGCAATATGAGCCTCCTATTTTGTGTGCCCTTATGAGACTGGAATATTGAAATGGCGGTTGTGGTTTGATTGCCGACGTTGACCACTTACTCGACTTGGGCGGCTTAAGCGGTGTACTGCCACCCACTTGCCAACCACCATCCCGCTTCCCATCCTTCAATGGGGCTCTTAGCCTTCGCCGTCCTTTCTCTCATTATTCTGGCCGTGTTGGGGCTCTATGTGCGGCTGAATAACCAACGTTTGACGCGTCTTCCTAAAGAAGCGGCTGCTTTCTCTCCCCAACGATTTACACCAGAATCTGTCCGTAAATCCGCTGCACAGCTCGCGAAATCACCTCCTATAACTGTTAATGATCAACTACCTCCCAGGACTGGTCGACGCTACATTGTCGTTGGCGGGGTGCGTTGATCGAAAATTTGGTATCGCATATGTGAGTTGTTGACCTCGCGTGTCAGGGAGGATTCCTTGGAGGTTGGATCCTTTCCGCACTTCTAGAACGGGGAGAAGACCCACAACATATCCGTATCCTCGATATACGCCCCCCGGTGCGCGAGGACCTTATTTCAGCCCAAATCAAAGGTGTAGAGTTCGTTCAAGTCGATGTGTCCGACGCGGCAGCTGTGGAGGCTGCGTTTCACGCGCCATGGCCGTCTGGCGTAAAGTCATCTGGCGGCGCACTACCAGATCTGACTGTCTTTCATACTGCAGCCAACATTCGCTTCTACGAACGCCATGAAATCTTCCTCCCACGCTCCGAGAAAGTCAACGTCGTAGGAACCACAAACGTCGTGAACAGCGCGCGTTCCGCAGGCGCCAACATCCTCATCTACACCTCCTCCGGCTCCGTCGCCGTCCGCCGCTCACGCTTCTTCCTCTGGCCCTGGGAGACGGAGCCCAAACACTTCCTGCAGGTCATCACTGACGACGAGAACGCGCTGCCCAAGCGACATGCCGACTTTTTCTCCAACTACGCCGCGACCAAGCTCCGTGCGGATCGTATCGTGCGCGCCGCAGACAAGTCGCGTTCTGGGACAGGGGTTCTGCGGACAGGCTGCATCCGGCCGGGAAACGGCGTCTTTGGGCCGCGTGGGGACATGCTGTGCGGGGCGTACCTGGTGCGGCAGACGAACCCGACGTGGATCTCGAACATCATGCAGTCGTTCTGCTATGTCGAGAATTGCGCGCTCGCGCACCTGTGTTACGAACAGCGGCTCGCGGAGCTGCAGGACGGGACGGGTGCGGGCAACCCTGATATCGGCGGGCAGGCGTTCGTGGTGGCGGACCCAGGGCCTGTGCCGACGTATGGGGACGTGTATACGACGCTGGAGACGCTCACGGAGGGCGAGTGCACGTTTCCGAATCTGCCACCGACGCTGATGCTTGTGGTGGCGAGCGTGGTAGAGTGGTACTACCTTGGGCGCCACCTTCTGATCACGGCAGGGTACAAGGTTGCGGAGAAGCTACCGCCGATTAATGGCGATCTCGTTAACCTACAGCCCCCGCTGTTTGCGCTGACCAGCGTGCATCTCATCTTTGACGACTCGCGCGCGCGGTTGCCCCCAGAGAAAGGTGGGCTGGGGTATAAGGGAGCATGGACGACGTTCGAGGGGTTGTACAAGACTGTAGAGGAGCACCGGAGCGGTGTTGGCCAGTCCGGAAGGAGATCAGATCTTGCGGGCGTTAGCCTCGGATTTGGCATGGGGAAGGCGCAACGGGCTGTGGCGAAGGCCAACGACAAAGTTATGGATGGGCTGGGCGTTGACCCGATCAAGATTCTTAGCACCAGTAATTAATGCAAGGTGACCTTTGTTATAGAGAGTTCGTGTATGTTTTGGAGGTGATTTTGTCATGTTCGGGACACTGAATTGCTGATCTTTATGCGTAGGTAATACATACCAGAGGTTTGATGCTACGGGAAATATAGCTACATGCTAGCCCTTCACAGTTAAACACCAAAATCCGATATGCGGAATATACAGATGAGTCATTAGTACTCGAACCAGTCCCTATAGAGTTTATGTTGAAATTCAATGCAGTCGTTAGATCACATAAGGAGGTCATCTTCCGCGACTGGCTCGAGTGTAAGTCATTAGATGGCAGTTAACACAACTTTTTTTAGATTTCCGTTATGAGCTGGCCACCTGCCAGCGACTCGATCAATTGGAAGGCAAGGGTTTCCAGGTGCGAACGCATAAGACCTGTCCAGCAAGGCCCTATGATGATCGAGGTGGTCCCCAAGATCCCCCATTCCCAAATCATCCCCTACCATCAGCATACGGAGTCCGGAACCCCCCCGCCCACGCATTCGATCTCGATTTCGCGTGCCCACCAAACCCGAACCCTCTCAGCCCACCCGCACCCGGCCGCTGCATGGGCACAGGCGTCACCGAGTACCCCGAGCTCGTGCCCGTTGCGAGGTTGCTATTCTTGCGCACCCGTCCGGGCTCGAACGCCGGCGCGCGGCTGGACAGCGTGGATGTGGTGGTGATGGCGGGCGGGGAGGTGTTCAGCGGTGCAGACGCTGATGCCGAGAGGCTCGGGTGCGTGAGCAGGGACGTCGTGTTGTTGTTGTTGTTGTTGTTGTTGTTGTTGTTGGTGGTGGTGGTGGTAGTGGCGTTGGTGGTGGATTTGAGTGAGGACTGCCGATGGGGGTTTGTGAGGAGGATGGGTGTCTGCTGGTGCTGAAGGGAGGATGCGCGGGGGTTGTGCGTTTGGTTGGACCGCGGCGGGTGATTCCATGGTGATGGTTGGTGCACGTAGCTGAGCTCGCTGCTAAGTGTAGGGCGCTGGATCGGTGCAGGGGCGGGCCGTCCGATCGTTCCGGGGGAGATGGGTATTTGGGGGCGCATACGCTGGACAGAGAGATACGGGAAAGCGGGAGAGCGCTCCCCAGTCGGCTCTGGACCTGGACCTGGACCTGGAAAGTGGAGGTGGAGGTCGTCTGCCGAGAATTCCTGCCGATCCACGAAGGGTGATGTGTATGCGTGGGCCTCCACCTCGGCCTGCTCAATATCGCGCTCGATATGCTTGAGCTGTTCCTCCAGATCTGTAATCGTACCGCTTTCCAGCTTCTCCTTCTTCGCGTTCAACTTCTCCATCTTGTTCGTCAGCCCCGACAGCTCGATCCTCATAGATTCCTGCTTCTTTTTCTCTTTCTCCATGTGGCGGTCACGCTCCTTCCGTACCCGGTCAGCCTGCTCCTTGACCTTCGCGTACTCTGCCTCCTTCTCTTGCCGTTGCCGATTCAACTCAGGCACAAGCGCCTCGACTTCCTTCACGATCTCCTCGGTCTCTCGCGTCGCCGTCTGTGCGCGCTTGACGGCTTCCTGTAAAGAAAGGATCTTTTGTTTCGCCCGATGGTCCGCTGCAGCATGCTTCTCAGAGGCACGCTTTAGAATGTCAATTTCCGAACGGAGGGCCGCGTCAGCCTTCTGTGCCTCGCGTCGAGCGGTTTTCAAGTTGGCGGTGAGAGTTTCGCGCTCTATATTGATTAGTGTAAGTGTATGTTGGAGCTGGGCGAGCCGATCTTCGACAGTGAGTGGGGTGGTCGCTGATGGTGGCGTGTTAGGATGGGTGCGGTTCGGGGATGTCGAGGGTGTTGAGGGTGGTGGGTCAGACGAAGTCGAAAGGTCGGCGTCGGGAGAATCTGGGTCGGTCGGCGCTTCTGAGGGTTCCAGCTCTATTTCTTGGCACATAAAAATTAGATTATTGGAGAAAAATGAGATGTGGAGGAACTGACCCTCCGTCGTTACTTGTTGGCGGATGGTGCCATTGCTGTCGCCGTGTACAAGGCCTAGCTTGACCTCATACTCTCTGCCAGGCAGGAGACCGTATATGATGATAACGGCCTCGTCCGCTCCGTCCTCTATTCGGATGAAGACCCTCTGCCAAGGCGAGCCATTGACGTCAACGGAAAGTCCTTTCGCGAGCGCATCTGATATAATGGACTTTTTCTTGGGATCCGAGGTTTGGGAATCGTTTTCGTGTTCTTGGTCGCCCTCACCCTCTCCGGCGATGAGTCCCAGTGCAGCTAAGGGCTCAAGATCACCGTTTAGCGCTGACAAAGCGGACGATAAAGTGAAGGTAACGGAAACAGAGGTGATTTCGCGGACAGAAAGAGAGAGAGGAGGCGACCATGGTCGTATGGAATGCCATCCAGATGGCGAGGAGGAACTGGCGTGAGTGCCGTCGGGCGACATAACGCGGTCAACAAAAGAAACGCGGCGGCGTCACGTTGTGACCATTATGTACTAGCCTCCGAGTTCTTACGCTCATGTCAATATCATCTTCCATGGCCATGGCTGCCTGTTATCTCATCTATATCGAATTGCAAAAACCCCACACCGGCCGCGGCCGGTCCACATGTTTGTAGTATGACTCACAGCCGTGTTTGCACTATATATTCTGAAACACTTGATAACACCTCTGACCACCGACCATGTCCATATCGCATTTGCTTTTAGTGTCTCTTCCAGCCTGGGGCGACTAGTTCTACAGTCATCAATACCTCAATAGCTAATTTCGACCAGGTCATACCAGACCGTTGTGCGTCCAAGCCGCGCGTCTTGTCCTCGAGCGCCAGAATGCCTTGGTTACCCTTCTGACTGCCCCAAACATGCTCGAGAGGGCTCGTGCAGAGATCTTCAGACAATTTGAGAGCAGATCTTCCACTCTACAGCGTATAAGGTACCAGAGATCCATTATTTCCAAGATTATTCGTACTGACTTGCCTAAAAGACTCGTATCTAAGTATTGTCGATTCCACCGAATCGGACCAGTTGACCATTATATTTAATCCTACCCTGCTGCATACGAGATTCTCACTCAGGCAAGGCCTATCAGATGTTCGACAACGGGCCCGTCCTTCGAAGCGGCTCCTGCGCCTGTAATTGTCATTCTCGATGTACGTGATCGAAAATTTGTTCAATTTCCAGCCTCATTCTCATTTGTGTGCACACCTCTTTTCACTTCCCCAGGTACAAGCTACTCGCGCGCTGAGCGGACGTTCCGTTCCGATTATTTCCTGGTTCCCAGGTGGTGGCTCAACTGTAATCCGCATGTGGGGCCCGGAATCCATAGGCGGTTTCGGTGACATAGGTGCAAAGATTGACGCGGAAGTTGCGCGAACCGCCAAGCTGGCGGCATAAGTTGGCGAGCAGGTACTCAATTTCTCTTCGTGATCTCGACTGAGATTAATGTTCATTTATGTTGCAGCTCTGTAGACCCACGGATGGGAGCGTGGTCCAGAGTCCCGGAGTTCATGCCACTACGAGTTTTATCCACAGGAGGTATGTGGGACTCGGATTCTTTGTTAGCAGTCCCCAATGCCCCGCAATTAGCTTCCTTTCGAGATGCCAATGACATGGATTGTTAGAGGCGGCTACGAGTAAGCGTTTCCCAAATGGTTGTCTAGCTATCAGAGTTGTCTGACCAATGTGTCAATACAGCTTCCTCAGGGACAGTGACGCCATACTCCTAGCCTCCTCCGACGCGTACGAAAAAGGATCTTTGGACGCGGTATGGGCGTGGTTTTCTGGTTTACAGAAGCCAATCTATGTCGTCGGGCCTCTTCTGCCTGTCGGAAGCGCCCAACCTGACGTCAACCAGAACAACACGAATGTCGAAGTCTTCCTTGGAAACATGCTGGAGAAATACGGCCAACGCTCCGTGTTTTCGTGAGATGAATTATATCATTCGAGGGCCGATTGGCACTCACCCACAGGTCTATAGATATTGTTTGGGACGATGTTCTGGCCCACCAAACCAGAGTATATCGAGGAACTCATTGACGCTCTCCTCGAGAAGAATTTCCCATTCGTGAGCATTCACAGGTATATGTTCCATGTGTCCGACGACTGAATAGATTTGTGGGCTAGATATTATCTCATGCCTCGCCTTTTGCCAAAAATTTAACAGAGCTATCTCACAAGGTGCAATCCTCGGGTCTGGGAATCTTGTCTACATGGTCTCCCCAACAATTCATTTTGAATCACCCGGTCCGCCCATGCCTTTGTTCTCCCGCATCCGTTAGCTGATTACATGCGCCACAGGCCACTGGCTGGTTCCTCACTCACGGAGGGCACGGAGGCATCACAGAGTCTCTTGGCAGCGGTATTTCCCTGTAAGATTACACTCCCGATCGTTGCTGGGGTATCCCGTACAAGCTGACTCGCGATTTATAGGATCTGTTGGCCGTTCGAGGCAGATCAGCCCACTGCGGCAGCCCACCTCACAGAGAATCTTAAGGCCGCTTTTGAGCTTATCGAAGTGCGGACTGGACTTGGACTTAAGCCACTCCACAGGACTGGACAGGCTCCCATGAGGCGGTGGGCGTTGAAATTCGGCGCGTCCTTGATGCTTGCCGTGGGCAGGAAGGGGAGGAATGCAGAAAGAATGCTGAACGGTTGAAGAATGAGTTTGTTGAGGCGTGGGAGGAAGGCGGGCCTGCCAAGACTGCCCTCCACGAATTCCTGGAGACGTTTGCCTAACGCGGTGGCTGGTTTGTCGGCAACGTGATCTGAGGACGCTATCGCCTCTTGATTACATATGATTGACTTATGTCCTATAGGATGGAACTAATTCTAGACAACTCACGAATGCGGACACTACTGTTTTCCAGTTGAGGTGGTCTCCTCACCGAAGGACTCGCGGAATGGTTAGTCGGCCGCACTACGTTCGGTTCCGAGGCTTGCAAATCGTTTCCTCCCTCGACGTGTTCTTTGTCCTCTCATCCTCTTCCGCGTATGAGGCCCAGCGCAGCCAAAGCCTCGAAATAACTGCTTAGCTCTGACAAAGCGGATGACAGGATGAATACGACAGAAACAGAGGCGAAGTTCGCTGACAGCGAGAGAGATCGGAGGATGCGATCACGGTCGTAGCGAATGCCATCCAGATGGCGAGAAAAAGCCACACGCATGTTGACGGTTACACGCTTACCATCAAAAGACATGACGCGATCATGAAAAGAACGTTGTGACCTTGGCTGCTTCTTACCCTCATCTCCGTCCGTGGCTGCTTACTACCCATTGATATCTCACCATCGACTGGTCAGCAATTGCCCTGGAATTGGAATGGCAACAACCTCCCACACACATGTACATGCCAGCTGGCAGCAACTGCCTTTGAAAAGTGTGTATATTTCAAAGATAAGAGTCTCCCCAGGGTAGGATGGGAAACGCCGTCCTGTGCCCGCAGCATAATTCGAAGACTTGACCGCTTAGCGCTTGGGAAGCATTCACTTCCGCCGACGGTCCATACTCATAATTCCAATGACTCACAGCTCTCAACTTCTCAGATAACGTCTTTTGTGTTCTCATCATCAACAGTCAGCCCCCAGCCAGCACCTCGGATTGTGACGGGAATTTGCGTCTGCGCTATGTATATATGCTGCGAGACAACAACACCTCTAACCATTATCGATCATGACCTTTTCATCCGTATCGCATCTGCTTTTAGTGGCGATTCCTGCCTGGGGTGTGTACGTCTACCGTCATCAACGCCTCAATAACTAATGTCGTCGTTCTGTGGCTAGGTCACGCCAGACCTTTGTGTGTCCTAGCGGCACGCATTGTCTCTGAGCGCGAGAATGCGTTGGTGACCATCCTGACTGCCCCAAATATGCTCGAGAAGTCTCGTGCGGAACTTTCCAGACTGTTTGAGAGTGGATCTTCCACCCTACAGCGTATAAGGTATGTACCAAAGATTAGGGATTTCCTAGAACATTTTCCTGACTGTTCTCCTGACAGACTCATCTCTATTGTCGAGTCCACCGATTCGGGTATGACGACAGTCATCGACCTTTTCTCCAAATCCTACCCTGCTGCATACGAGACTCTCATCCAGGCGAAGCCCATCACATGTTCGACGACGGGCGCGTCCTTTGATGCGGCACCCGCACCCGTCACTGTTATTCTTGATGTATGTGATCGAAAATTTGGTCAATTTCCAACCTCAAGCTCATTCGTTTGCGCAGCTCTTTTTATTTTCCGAGTTACAAGCTACTCGCGCGCTGAGCGGACGTTCCGTTCGGATTATTACCTTAGTCCCCTGCGGTGGCTCGACTTTGATCCGCAGGTGGGGCCCTGAATCCATGGGGGGTCTTGGTAACTTAAGTGCAAAGATTGCCGCGGAAGCTGCGCGAACCAACAAGCCAGCGGCGGAAGTTGGCAAGCAGGTATTAAATCCCTTTCCTCCATGGTCGACTGAGGTGATGTTCATGTATGTCGCAGATCTCGAGACCCACGGATGGGAGCGTGGTCCAGGTTCCCGGGGTTCCTGCCATGTACAACTATGAGTTTTATCCACAGGAGGTATGATGAGGCTCGTAACCTGTGTTAGCAGTCATTAATTCCCCGCGATCAGCTTCCTTTCGAGATGCCATTGGCGGCTGGACCCGGCGACGACGAGTAAGATTCCCAAACACTTATCTGGTTATTAGAGTTGCCTGACGGATGCATCAATACAGCCTCCTCTTGGACTGTGACGCCATACTGATAGCCTCCTCCGACGCGTACGAAAAAGAGTCCTTGGACGGGGTACGGGCGTGGTTTGCCAGATTACAGAAGCCAGTCTATGCCGTTGGGCCTCTTCTGCCTGTCGGAAGCGCCCAACCTGACGTCAACCAGAACAACACCAATGTCAAAGTCTTCCTCGAAAATATGCTGGAGAAATACGGCCAGCGCTCTGTACTTTTCGTGAGACAAATTGTATCATTCGAGCACCGATTGGCACTCACCCACAGTCTATAGATGTCGTTTGGGACGATGTTCTGGCCTACCAGACCAGAGTATATCGAGGAGGTCATTGACGCTCTCCTCGAGAAGAACTTCCCCTTCGTGAGCATTCACAGGTATCTGTTTCATGTGTTCGACGACTAAATGGATTTGTGGGCTAGATATTCTCTCATGCCTCGCCTTTTGCCAAAATTTCAGCAGAGCTATCTCATAAGGTGCAATCCTCGGGTCTGGGAATGTTGACCACATGGTCCCCCCAACAATTCATTTTGAATCACCCGGTCTGTCCATGCATTCTTCCTTGCTTCCCATTGGCTGATTCCATATCTCATACGCCACAGGCGACAGGCTGGTTCCTCACCCACGGAGGGCACGGAGGCATCACAGAGTCTCTTAGCAGCGGTATTCCCTTGTAAGATTACACTCCCGATCTCTGCTGAGGTATCCCGTACAACCTGACACACGATCTACAGGATCTGCTGGCCTTTCGAGGCGGATCAGCCCGCCGCAGCAGCCCATCTCACAAAAAATCTCAAGGCCGCCTTTGAGCTTATCGAAGTGCGGACTGGACTTGGACTTAAGCCGCTCCACAGGACTGGACAGGTTCCCAAAGGCACCCGCGAGGCGGTGGGCGTTGAAATTCGGCGAGTCCTTGATGCTTGCCGTGGGAAGGAGGGCGAAGAGGTAAGGAAGAATGCTGAACGGCTGAAGGGTGAATTTATCGAGGCATGGGAGAAAGGCGGGCCTGCTAAGGCTGCCCTACGCGAATTCCTGAAGAAGTTTGCATAACCGGCTCTTATGCTCTCTTATGTATGTCGTTGTAATCTAATACCATCCATGTCGTAGAATATACGGTGACCAATCCTGGTCAACTCAGCACGAACGCGGACACTACTGTCTTACAGTTTAGGTGATCTCCTCGCCGAACGACTCGAGGAAATATTGAGTCGGCCAGCACTACATTCTATGACGAGGGTTGCGAATCGTTTCCTCCCTCGACGTCACGGTGTTCTTTGTCCCCACGTCCTCTGCCACGATGACGCCCAGCGCAGCCAAAGGTTCGAGATCACCATTCAGCTCTGACAAACCGTACGACAGGGCGGATACAACGGAAACAGAGGCGAATTTCGCGGTCACGGTCGTATCGAACCACGCATTTGACGGTTGCACGCTTGCCATCAAAAGACATGACGCGATGAAGAAAAGAACGTTGTCACCGGAGAGCGAGGTGGAGCGAGACGTCCTAAAGAACGACGTCGTGTTCTTGAAGGAAATGAAAATTGACGAGACAGGGCACGGCGACACATTGAAGGGTAGACTCTGTAGGCTTGGGGTTTCCATCAAGTCCCCACCACTGGTGGCGCCAATGAGTGTTTCCATAGGAAACATCCGTTAGAAACACGTCTTAGGGTTTCTAATATATTTTTCTTTAGAAATAATTAAAATACTCCATGAGAAACAGTACAGAAACAGGTTAAGTGTTTCCCTTTGTGTTTCTTCAGAAACATCCATTCCCTGCAAGAGAACAAAGGAACAGCTGTTTCTTGAGAAACACAAAGGGAAAAATTTCATATGTTTTCTAGGAAACATTTCAGAAACACTTAACCTGTTTCTGTGCTGTTTCTCACGGAGTATTTTAACTATTTTTAAAGAAAAATATATTAGAAACCTTAAGACATGTTTCTAATGGATGTTTCCTATGGAAACATTCATGGGCACCAGCAGTGTATGCAGGTAACCCTCCAATTTCTTTTCACAATTTTTATTCAATGTACTTCCTTTGTCTGCTACAAGTGTCCGATTGCTGGATCATAGTCTGGATCCATTACTATTCACGAAATAGAGCTAAGAAGGGGTAATTTTGCACCAGAAAATATGATTTCTTCAATATCTTTCTCATTATTTAATGTTTCAATGCATTTCAAGCACAATCGATGACTCTACATGTACATAGACATATACCGATGCTTTGTATACCATAGGAATACTTCAACAGAGCAGGATGAGCCTCCGTTGAGGTCATTTGGAATGTCCGAGAGGCGTGGGAAATGAATCTTGGGAATGTCCGAGACGCTTGATGGTTCGACATTGTTGTCAACGTCATCCTCTCCCACCACACCTTCACGCTGGATCGCCATCCCGCCGTGAAAAGTTGTATAGTAACTCATTTCATTGTTTTCTTCACAGTTTGAACCTAAAAGTGCTACTAACCCCGCTTTATTTTGGTTAACAGGAATTTTCTTTATTTTCACTTCATCCAGGCTCAGCACCATGACACGACACCCTCCTCCCCTTGTAGAAGGATGCGAGACAGCAAATGGTGACTAGTAGACCTCCTCAAGCCTTCTATAGGCCCCAAGGCAGCTTCTCGCCACTTCAGTCACCCATAACTTTGTTACTGATAGTAACATGAATTTAAAGAAAAAATGTTACTAAGAGTAGTCCGGGA
>JABCKH010000573.1:0-11937 GCA_018851285.1 Lyophyllum semitale | reverse complement strand
TAGGTATTATTCCCAGCTCGGCTTCCTAGCGTTCAGTACTTGGCACACAGGCGTCACGTAGAAAGGCAAGTGTTACTTATACCCTTGACGTCGAGCGTCACCGCCACCCGCTGAAATAGCGATTCCTACAGTATATGCTACAACACCTCGCTAGCCGAATGGGCGCACGCACTGCAAGTCCATGGGTCGTTGTTGTGTACGCAAGCGACGGGGTTGGAGGCCCCCCATGTGAGAATTGGAAAAGTCTACCAAGCTTTTTTTACGCGCTATCTCTCGCGTGCTCTCTGTCAGGAACCACATTGTATGCTTCTTCTGGGATCTTCAGGTTTCTTGGCGCCGGTCATGCCTGACAAGTTCGCAATTCATCGAAAATGCTTCATAACCCCCAGAGCCTCGCTGGAGTAACTGCTACCGACATTGCACTCGGCTCGCAACCTTGCTCACAACGGTTCAATCCCCGGGCGAGACATAATCGGGCATCGGGCATTAGAGAATTTTTTCTTGCATCACGGACGGTCGTTAAACAGTGTCCTCAATAGCGCAGAGGACAAGAGTCAAAGACACAAAGTTTTGTTCTGTGATCGACTCGTCTCATGCGAGAACTTGAGGAAACCAACGCTAAAATATGCACCTCCGAGATGCCGCCTACATAACTGAGATCAGTGAGCCTTTGCATCGAGCATCTATTATGATTCTCTCCTACAGAAATTAAAAAGCCCGCCGGCGAGATAGCCGGTCGCCTTCAAACGAGGAAACCATTTCTCCAGAGTCGATACTCCTCGTTGGACATCGATTATCTCGTTCGTTTCAATCTAGACCTTGATCTTGATGCACTGGAGGTACGGAAATGACTTTCCATCGCAGAGTTAGGCAAGGGACTCGTCCAGCTGATGCTGTGTCGACCGCAAATTTGTTTCTGCCTCGTTTAATGGGACTGGGTAATCTCTAACCGCAGCATCAAAAAGCAAGGCGATGTTCTAGATGTTCTTCGGCATCCCCCAGGTGTTAAGGATCGCAGCTGTTAAGATACGAGTGGAGATGCAACTCCAGAGATCGCCAAAGGTGTGTCATCGCCCGTAAATCCACTCTACTCGGATCGGCCGAGAATGCTGTGACTTTCGCTCATCGAAAGTCAGTCACGCACGAGTGGAACCATACCGATTATTGTTGCACATCTCGGAATTTATCTCGACGAGCGGCTTGTAAGATATACGTAGGATTAAACATAGTACTTGAAGCTTGACGCCCAATCGGCGCCTAACGCGCAATGTTTGTCAATGTTGTCGTTGTGGCCATGTATATTTTGTACTTTTTATTCCCAATCTTCCGCTGCATTAGTTCAATCTTGACGACATCAAGGATCGTTGCGGTGAGAGAAACTGGAGATGAGCGATGTGAGTGATGCTCTCCTACTTATCAATATTCTCTTTAAATCGATTATTGATTTTGGTCTCGTTTTTGAAAATTGTCAAATGCCGCTCATCGACCTGAAGCCTGAGCACGACTCCAATGGTGCTCACCCACATTCTCTTAAAATCTGTACGGATTCTAATGTCGTTGTTCTTTTGTAGCGCGTGGAACGTTCGTTCGTTGCTGATCATGAGGTAGTGATGGGACGTTAACATCACATGCTCAACAAATGCTCAAGTACTGTTAGTTTTCCCCGTTGGTCCCTCTTTGGTAGTTGTTCTCACTTGATGCCCACTTCCCCCTAGGATTCCGGAAACTGGCATCAGGTGCTTCTGTAGAATGGCTGTTTCCATGGTGTGGCTATTCGGCAGCGCGAGATATGTACGTTCACTTGTCCTCTTCCTGCCTGCTCGACCATTGATGTATTCAGGCCTATGGATAGGAATTTTAGCTCTTTACTTCGCAGTCCATCTCTGCGCATCGGTACCTCTACGAAGGTAAGGCACTGAATACGATGACTGTCCGTCGCTAATCATTTCATTCCTCCCAGAACTCAAGTCTGCAACGGACACGTCGAACTTTGTTCACGGCGCTACTCGAACGTGACGTTCATCGGAGCTCACGATTCGTTTGCCTTCAGTAGCGACCCATTAGCTCGTACGTCTCCATGTCCTCTGACGATTGAGCTTCGAACCGTTCACGAACCTTCTCGGCGTCACTGCTTAGTTTCTCGCGATCAAGAAGTCAATATCACAACTCAACTCGGCCTTGGCGTGCGCCTACTTCAGGCACAGGCACATGAGTAAGTTCATCCTCAACCAGTCGAGTTGATCGTGGTTGAGCCATTCGGCCATCTCCAGCAACGATGGCGAGCTGCATTTCTGTCATACAAGTACGCTCTTTGCCTGTTTTTCTCCACAATCGACTAATATATCAAATCGCAGACTGCGTAAGAAAAGGAACTCGTCGATCCAACTCACGCTCACACCCAATCCTTAGCTTCTCTTTGACGGCGGCGAAGTCGTCGATTACCTCAGAATCGTGAAGACTTTTCTCGACGCGAGTCCCAGCGAAGTTTTGACGCTTTTGTTCACGAATCCGGAAGGTCTCTCGGTGGTAGATGTATGGAAGCCTGCCTTCGATAATGCTGGTACGCACGGTTAAAAAGTTCTACCTCCATTGCCAAATCCTAACGAAATTGTCAGGTATCACACCCCTCACCTACGTCCCGTCTATAGTGCCTATGAAGTATTCCGAATGGCCTACTTTGGGAGAGATGATAAATACGGGGAAACGAGTCGTTGTCTTTCTCGATGCAGGCGCGAACACCAGTCTTGTCAACTTTATCCTGCCTGAGTTCGAGATGGTGAGTGTTTGGTAATTCTTCCTCTTCCGATTATGAATACCCCCCGCAAACAGATCTGGGAGACGCCGTTCAGCGTCACAGACGCAAATTTTTCATGCAAGGTCGATAGGATCCATGGACCGCTCTCGACAGAAGATCATATGTACATGATCAACCATTCTCTCAACAGGGATCTCTTCGGGACAGGAATCATCGTGAGTGATCCCGCGGATGCGCCAACGACAAACGGGATCACATCGTAAGTTCTCCATTTTCTACTTCAGGAACACACCAGTAACTCGCTTTTGCATTTCAGAATCATCAATAACGTCAATGGTTGTGCTCCGCTAGGGGCTGGCCGCTCGCCTACCTTCATCCTGCTCGATTTCGTTAATATCGGACAGGCCTTCGAAGCGGCGAGTGAACTGAACCTTCCGTGAGTCAATTGATCGTTTTGGGATTAGTTCTCAACTCAAATCCGAATTGTTCTCCCAGCGTGGCCCGAAACCAGTCTGGGAGCAACGGCAGCATGAATGGGTGTATGCAGAACGGTATCTCAGTACAAGGTATCGTACGAGTTGTCCTTTTTGTATTGATTCTCGTTTGCAATGGATGACCCATTCTCACGTGTATAGCTCATTCGGTAGACGTTGCTGAGTGAGATTCTCTCAGAGCCGAAGCATGACAGCGCCTAGTTGGAACGTGTTCACCACGTTTCTGTAGTCAGATTCCTTGGCGCTTAACCCCAACTGCAGCGTCTGTTTTTCATCACTAACGTCTCGAAATTCGGCAGCAATGCACAGAAATGAGTGAGCGTTGTTATTAAAGTGATGAACCCAAAGTACTGATTTCGAGCTATAGGCCGCCACCTCCGGCCTATCGACTAAGGTCAAGCAACATTGGCTACATTGTGCTCGTAGATCATGCTGATTTGATCTCACCAGCGAGCGACCATCCCTGATTCGTACCCCGGTTAGGATGTATCGGAATCGCCCGTTCGATAGGTAAGTATGAATCACTGTTATTATGAGCCCACTGCTTGATGGACATTGTAGTGCACGCGACCTTCACCACCCAGAGGGCACCACCATCAAAGACATATGGTCGTCGATCCCCAAGCTGAGCCTCGTACAGTTTCTGAAGCACGTGCTTCTGATCTTCCTGTGGGTGTCATGGACGGGAGCCTTCATCGATCACGCCCGGAGCCAAGATCCCGGTGACTCCCGGGTCCGTCGTCAGCTGCTGCGGGCATGGAGCGTACAGATCCAGAAGCTCAAGCAGATCAACAATGACTACCGATGCCAGGGGGAGGAGCGGCGGCGGAAAATCGAGAAGGAGAAAAGGCAGCTGGAGGAGGGACGACTGTACTGGACTGACATTCGGGGGTCTGAGCGTTGCCTCTCGAATATGCGTAAGGTGTACAGTGCTCGGCTTGCTAATCTCCCGACCAGGATCGATGGGATTGCGGCTTGCAAAACCACTCCGCTCACGGTAAATGGTATCACCTACCATACTCCCGTTGCTTGTGTCGATAAAGTGTGTCAGTCCATTTTTCAGTACGTCCTATATTGACCTTTGGAAAATGTAGGGGTATTTTGGCGGTATAGTGGGTCAGTGGGTTGTTCAGGACGCAGTCTGCTATGCATACTGGGAAATTGTCAAGCAGAAAGTTGGTCAGACCCATTCTTCGATAATCTGTGACACTCAACACCCTCGATATATATAGGACTGCACATCCCCAAAATCTGGTTTTCGCGTACGTCCTTCCTCCGATGTGTATGCTCTCCGTGGGTCACTCATGAATAGTATTTGCAGCGGGTCGAGACGAAACTTGGTACCGTTCACACCGGAGAAAACCCAGAGACATTATGCCTTAGTACCCCTCTCAAAATGAACGGTCAGACTTATGGGCGGCCGTTGGCTTGCCCCGACTTAGTACGGTTCCGCTTTCTGCTCGTTCGTTCTCCTTTCTAACGCTGTTGTAGCCTGAGCTCGGGTTCTGGGGGATATGGGATATACCTGATGATGAGTGCAACTAGATATGCCCCAAATGAAGGACGAGTAGTCAAGTCCTTGATTCACAGCGGAACGATGTGGACGTGCGGCATCTGGCTCCTTAGCTTGTTACCTTCTACTTAGTCGTAGCGTCGAGGGATCTACTGTCGTTCATAGTGAAGCAAGTGCATCACGCCTTACATACACAATAAGCTTGTCAGAGGAACGGGCGCTTAAAAGATCGCCACTCACCTTCCTATAGCTACATAGCACGTGAACGGCTGTGTGTCAACACACGTTCGTGCTACGTCCCATATCTATTTCGTCTTGTGGTACTCAAGATCATTAAGTTCAAGTTGTCTTCCCCACCCCGCCACGCGCTACAATTCTCGAAGCGATACCGTGTACCCGGATCGAACGGGAACCTGTGTGCCACAGGGGGCTGACAGGGAGCATCTGACATGCTACACAGCCACAAGACCATCCGAAGTGGTCCAGAGGTACGAAGAGCGCGGGTAAAGATCGCTGCGTACTTATAGCACAAGGATACACCACGACCGTCGACGGAAAATAATTGGTCCCATTCGCTGGTGATATCAGTGAGTTTCTGTTCAGCAGAGCCAACCAAAGGAAACATACTCTTGACGATCGGAGTCAACCGACCGAAAAAATATCTTGTGTATAGAGGCAGATTCATTAACGAGGCTATGGAATTGGAGGGTTCGAGCTAGAGAGGATACCTGTATTTGGAACGTTGGTACGTGAGGCTACAGACGAAGTTTAACAGGGAGGGGGACCCCTGAGCCATGTAGTACGAGCGAACAGAGCGTCTTGTCACGACCCCGCAATTGTTACCTACGAAAGAAACAGCACTAGAGATTATGCGCATGAGCAAGGTAATGAATTGACAGATCAAAAGTTCCAAGCATGAGCCGCGAGCGTTGCCTCAGCGATGGATTCCTCCTTCCTGGTCAATTTAAACCGCACCGAGCGGTCTGCTGGGTCGTGTAAGCGTATGACGGAGATATCTGAGGAGATTTCAATTAGCCCGCGCGGTCCGTGGGTAAGGGGATATGTAGCGGGTTGGAGCGTCCGAATTTGAAGGGATGGAGTCAGAGCGGTACCGCTATTGATAGATCCTAATGAATGGGATGTGTTTCAGGATGGGCACCGAGTCGCCGAGGATCTCTCGACTTTGAAGCAGAAGCTCTACTGGGTGGATCAGACGATGATAAGAACAGACAAGAAGTTATTTCCACCAATAAACGTACATAACGCTTCGATGCGGTTGAAGGGAGAAGGGCGGGATAGTCGCACATGATCCAATTAATTGTTCGGGAGTCTGGTTAGCGTGTGTAGGAAACATGAAAGCTAGGACCGGACCAAAGAACTGAAGTATCCCCAGCTTCACGAGTCTTCTTTCGCTTGAACGGTCACAGTTCAACTCGGAGAATGCGGAACGACTGGGGAATGGCGTTGACGTCAGCGGATAACGGGAATCGGGAATGATGCTTACATGGCTCGAGAACTGTTGTGACATGGAAAACATCCTCGGTTCGAACATAAAGACCTGTATAATTTATTCATGTCAACTGTGTGCATCATTGAGCCGAAAGCGGGCTCAACTTACCCCGTCAACAAAGGATCATTAAAGAACAAATATCGATGCGATAACTCGCGGGATGTCATCCGACAAGGAAGCGATCGATCTCTCAGTCCAAAATAGGTGGATACGGAAGGCTGGGGAGTGTCCCACGACGGCAAGCATTTTCCGACGACCTTGGACTGATAACGCTTAGACTCTCCACTGATGGCTGTTCTTCAGGATTATCATCGACAACTCGGGAGGCCTATAAAACCTATAGGCAGACTAAGTACCACGCTTGAAGGAAAATGTAGAGATGGTCTTACGTTCCAAGGTTTAGCGTCACATTCCAATTTTTACAGCTACTTCATCATAGGACCCCCAACGACGCGAGAAGAGAGGTCTGCGAGGAAGATATTATAAGTTTGATTAGAAACAAAGGACAGGGAAAAGCTTACGTATTAACCATTTCCAGCTTCACTCCATCGACATCATACGGCTTATGTAGTCAATGAATCGTTCCCAAGCGCGCATGTGGGTTCTGCAGTATTGGCGCTCAGCCACGACATTTGGCCTATGTGAAAGTATACGAGATCCGTTGAAGGCGCTAGTTAACAAAAGCATGCTAGAGTAGTGGCGAATGCAAAGCTGTTCTAGCAGCGGTAGCTATGTGCTGTTGTAAAGTGAGTCTTGAGCGCGTTCGAGAAGAATGGACTTCTATAGCATCATACAGTACAAAAAGCCTTTCCTGTTGAGAACGCGGGCAGTAATTTATCAGCGATGGCGCATTTGCAATTGTGCTCCAGAGTGAATTCGTCGACCGACAGAATTGAACTTGAAGGAGAATAATTTTTTGTCACGGGATCAACCCGTCCCGGCTGCGGCCCGCACGCCGCCGATGTCAACTCCTGTCTTGAATACCGACTATTAAGTCACTGTGTACCTGGGACTCGAAGTGGTGCTACACTCGCTAGTAATTGTAGCATTCTTATGACACTCAGACAGTATGTGCCTTAGGTGAGATTTCTACATAAATGTAACGACGTTGATAGGACTGAGTTCTTTCTCTACGTTCAGTATCACGACTTGCTATCGATTGACGCTGTTTCTTTGCGCTGGAAGTTGTCCGGATGCTACGGCGTCTATCATCTACGTTGATCGCTAGGACGAGTGGTGGCGAACCTCCGTTACTTGCAGTTTAACCAACGGTCATGGACCCTCTTAAGGTATACAGCCTGTTCAGTTTATTCACAAAGAACTTCAAGATGTCCTAATGTACTTTACAGCACGCATCATACTTGGGTCACACTACGACGGACGATCATGTTACGCCTACGCTACTCCATATGGATCGATGTAGGCTTAGCTCATTCTCTGGGCTGTCCTCTTTGCATTCACGCTTTCAAAACCCAATCGCGAGCCTCTCGTTATGTCTCGAGCACCTTTCCTTTAGGTAGGTCGTTTACCTTATACTTTCTTGCTTATCTTATATCCCAGTTTCGCCTGGGGTGTACGTGTAGAAGAGCTGAAAATGTCATGTGCAACGGGCTCTTGGTCCATTCTCGTCAGGACACCAAGTCGGCCTGCTGAGTGATGTCGTTAGTTTTTCGCAAATTAAATTTTTCATTTGAGCAGAGCTTCTGAGCTTGGCACTCTAGGTCGTTCTGTAGGACTTTCTATTCTGCTCGTCGTCTAACACCTGCAAGGCTAAATTGCGACGTCATCCCCTATACTTAGTTACAATGGCAGAGGGAATTGCCTTACGATCCGACAAATCACCCTCGTGTCTGATGTTCTGGCGTTCTCGCACGATGAAGGCATTGTTCAGCGTCCGGATTCAACGGAGATCGATCGACTTTCTCGTCATTTATAGTGTCTTCTCATCGTGGAATTCTGGGGTCTGTTGAATCAATGAGATCGAAGCACGGAATACGTTAAACTTACAACGTAACGCCGCTGTCGTTTCATCCGCGAGCCGTGAATAAAAGGTCGGCGGTACTGGTGACAACATTATCAATCTCCATCACAATGATCCTATCTGTGCGCTCCATCTGGCTTGCAGTTCTTGTCGTTCTTAGTCTGGCTTTCTTCGTAAAGGGAACGAGTGCTGGGCCAGCGGCAGCAGAACCCAACTCCTTGGCGGCGAACGTAACTTCGACGGTGACAAACGTCAACGCGACAGCTCAGCGTGCTCCTTGTAGGAAGTATGTGAGGAAAGAATGGTACGCTCATCATAAATGTTATACCGTTGCACTTATTGATGCTCGGAACTGTTCAAATCCAGGCGAGCCATGACTCTTCCTGACAGGCTTAGCTACCTTAAGGCGGTGCAATGTCTCATGCAGAAGAATTCAAGCTCGGGCATCAGTGGCGCCGAAACTCGATTTGACGACTTCCAGGCGCTTCATATCTCTCTAACGACGCAAGTGCACGAGGTGGTAAGCATTTTTCAGCGTTAGAGTGCTGCGAAGGCCCTTGGATTAATTATGCTTTTTATCAAGGGCCAATTTATACCCTGGCATCGTTGGTTTCTGTACTTGTACGAGTCGAACTTGCGAGACCTGTGTGGGTTCAAAGGAGCTACTCCGTACGTCGATCTTTCGAACTCCCTGGCATTTATCGACTCAGTAATCTTACAGATATTGGGATTGGAGCAAAGATGCGAATGCACATTCACCAAATACGTGCGTCTGTCTGATCGTTCTTCTTTAAACAGCAGCTGATAAGCAATTACAGCTTCCTTAATTCCCCCGTATTCGATAGCTCCAGTGGTTTTGGGAGCTTGACCAATGGCCCTCTCCGCAACGGCCCTTTTGCGGGCTACCGCCTCAAATTTGGCCAGGGACCGCCTTTCAACAGAACGAGATATACTATCGAGCGCGGTTTTAACTCCTCCCTGGTCAAGTACCTCACGCACGTACAAGTGAACTTCCTCGTTGGCCAACTCACCTTCGAGGATTTCCGCATCCAGTTGGAGGGTGAACCGTTCACCCCAGTTCCCAGGACGCACGATGGTGGGCATTCCACTATCGGCGGAAATATGGGTGATCCATATTCCAGTCCTGGAGGTGAGTAGCGGTTTATCTTCATCTCGTTCGGCCGCGTTCAAAGTTGATACTAGACCCCATATTCTACCTGCACCATGGAAATCTCGATCGCTTGTGGTGGAAATGGCAACAGGAGGATCCGGCGACCAGATTATCCGAGATTTCCGGCCGCTCGACTCAGCAGGCTCCGTTCCAACAAATCACGCTTGACTATGTACTGCAGATGGGCAAGGTTGGGCGGTCGGTGCCTATTCGAGATGTGATGGATATCGAGAACGATGTTCTTTGTTACACTTATGTTTGAATTTCTTTTCACCCGCTTCTTTCCACTTGTTCTTTCTACCTTCTACATCCTCAATGTTCATTAATTGTTTCTTCGACGAAAGCGACCATGCAAATGAGAGGTCCTCCGGCGAGCCAAGCAGCTGGTTTTGCGGCCGCATTGGGTGCACATGATTCCCGCTGCTGAGAGCACGGAACAGGCGTCTTTTGAGTCGCTGCTGGGGCGGTAGTAGATCGGTGTTTGGGTGCGACAGCACGGGCGGCGTACCATGATGGCTCTTCCCACCTGGGGTCTACCCTGTTTGCCTTCCTAGTAACAGCTCCTCCTCTTTATGGTCTTCGTCGCCCCTCGTCAGGTGAGTGTTGCGTCGTTCTAGCTCGGCGCTACCTGGTGGGGTTAGCTTCGGTCTTGGCTGTAGAGGCGAGACAGCGGCCGCGGGACTGAGGCGAGAGCTCATGCAACGTTCAGGAGTCGACTTTTCCTCTCTCACATCCCTTCAAGAGGGGAGGAGGTGTCGTGGAGTTGGCCTAGCGTCGAAAAAAAGGACTGAGAGACAAATTAGAAAGCTTTACAGGCATGAAGTAAACTTGACCATAGGTAGCTTCATGGGTTCCAGCCCAGTTATCTAGTGTAAGTATATTGACGACGAGAACGATGATCCGTTCTCCGCGATCATTCAGCGACAACCACTCAACGTACAATTCAGTAACTTTGCTGTCGTAGACAAGACACGAAAACCGAAACCAAATCAAGGAGAAAAGGGTTGGAAAATGGTATAGAAAGATCGCATTGGACGATGAATTTAATCTGAGTCCATTACCAGAAGATCGGTGGCATTGTAATCGACGAAATCTAATCTTTGAAAAAAGTGTACACGCGCCAGGCCAGATCTCGTTCTATAAATAGAACTCGGAATTGACGCCCTTGCATTTTTGGCTGAGCTTACAAATTCTTTATTTTTGCGGCTAAACTGTGCTCTATTCCTCCTCCACTCCTGATGTCGCTGATTCTGCCTCCGAAAAACGTCGCACGCCCAGTCGGTGGTGTAGGGTCGAAATACGCGCCATGGCTCTCCCGGACCTCAGACACCCTTCTCCGGAATCTATATATACCACGCAATGCCTTCACGTTCAACTCTCTCATCCATGGCCTGTCAACGGTTCACCATCCTCCGGCTCTTGTTCGTTCTTCTATTGGCCTTGCTGCAGGCAAATGCTAGCCATGTTGAGAAACGGGCATCACGCACCTCACCGCCATCTGGCGCCGTAGTTGTAAGAAAGTCGGGAACGCAGGCTGGAGAATACAGCACCGTTCAGGCCGCTGTGAACGCGCTTCCAAACGATAGCTCTGACCGCACGATTTTCATCTATCCAGGTCAGTTCCATTCTCGCCTACATCTTACCCGAATTTGAACCCCGTCCCATTAACAGGGACCTACACCGAACAGGTCTACATCGCACGTGTTGGTAAAACGACGGTATGTATAGTCTCCACGCGGTCCAGTTCAATCAGTGTGACCAGAAATTATTGCAGATTCTCGGATCTACCACGGATACGACAAGCTACGCCGCCAACTCCGTCACGATTACTCAGGCGCTTTCTGCGGGCCAGACAGGGAATGACGATCTCACGGGCACCCTACGCGTCCACAAGGACAACTTCTTCCTGTACAACGTAAACCTTAAGAACACCGTAAGTCTAGATTTGCATGCTCGTTCAAAACTTCCTTAGTTTCTAACCGCCGTAGTTCGGGCCTCATACATCCACTGGTGCTCAGGCCCTCGCATTGAGCGCTTGGGGGACGAAACACGGGTACTACGGCGTCGGCTTCTATGGGTCCGTATTTTCGCCCGACTTTTTAATGTGATAGTTCCCTAACAACCGCGCAGATATCAGGATACCGTTCTCGCCGAGCAAGGCAACCAGTTCTACGGCCTGTGCTACATCGAGGGCGCAGTCGATTATATCTGGGGCCAACATGCACGCGCGTTCTTCCATAGGAATGTCATTGCTTCTGTCGAAGCAGGCATGATTACCGCTGATGGTCCTACGAGCTCTTCAGATACTAGCCTCTGTAAGTCGGTATTCCATCATCAGTTCATCTCGATTCTCAACGGCCATCTTCTTTCTCAGTTGTGATCAATCAGTCAACGATTACCACAAGCTCGGCTGCCACCAGAGATCTGAGTGGCCTGGTATACCTCGGTCGTCCTTGGACGCAATACGCTCGGTATGATTTTCATCCAAAGGCCTCCATGAGATCGTGACTTAT
>JABCKH010000571.1:0-11952 GCA_018851285.1 Lyophyllum semitale | reverse complement strand
AGTCGGCGAACGAAAGTTAGAAGTATGTATAAGTGAAAGAAATGTATATACAGGCGGAAACGGGAGTTCCCCTGACAGTGCGCCCCTTTATGCATAAGCACTCGTATATGTATTAATATATGTCATTGGATCTCCCCTTGCTAGTCTGTGCACGTTCCACAGCTCCAAGGGTCGCCCTTATACTCACCACCCTCCAACACTGACACTTAATGCTGGTTATCCTTTGACAGCGGAGTGGTAGCGGAAATCTCGGCTCTACATACCGGGATGTTCAAGATACAACTAGCGAATGAACGATGTCGGTTAGCCAGATACTCCACTCATACAGTATATTACATGTGCTGATCAAATCACCTCATTATCTGTTCTAACAGGTAGTGATGATCTATATGGAGACAGGGCTCTCCTTCTTGCCCTTGATACTGTTGTACGTCGGGTGAGTGTAAAGTTCGCTATGTCCTCAGTGGGATGCTTTATTGCTTACCACACACTCCTACCGACAGAGCCGGCGACGTAATATGTTCTACCTAGGCGTCTTATTCCTTTCATTATTAAGAAGAAGGTTTGTGTATATTGATCATCTCCACCTTTTAGGTGTTACACAAACGAGCTCATTTGTACGACAGTTTCCAGTGTTACGAATTTGCTCTCAATTTCAATCTCATACACCTTGTGAGATGCTTGCTCCTTGCCCGGGAAGCGATTTGCCAGTGACAAGTGGATAATGTAAGTCTCTTCTGTCCCCATCCCTAGCACTGCGCAGTGGTCTTATGTAAGGGGACGTCTTACGGTCTATCTTACTCACATTGGTCTTATTTGTCATTCCCTTCTGAGCGTCCTATATACCTCTATTTACTCTTTAGTCCTTACTTTTGTTCACTACGGTATACTTGAATCCAGATATTGGTCAAGCTCATACTTGCGTGAACTGTAAGGACCCGTAGCCCCGCTACATCTTAGCTGGTTGATCCTCGAGATTTCCTCGAGATTTACAGTCAGAGACACCAACACAATATGAACTGCAGTGCCTGTCCTCCTGCGGTCTATTGGGTGTACACTCATCCTCATGTTAATGAGAGGTAGGGAGCCCTTGCTCTTGACCGTTATTGACATGTTATTCTTCATCTACCACTGCTTCCTTGGATTCATTGCAGTGTTTTCCACGGTGCTGGAAACCTGCATTTGCGTCTCCTCGGATGAATTCTATTCTTGACGAGTTCACATGCCTCGTGCACACATCTCAGCTTGACTGTCGAGCTTCCTGCTCGCAACAGTTTGGAGACAATCACTGCTATATCAACTACGCTGAGTGATAGTATCGTCACAATGGCGCTCTTGCTCGAACACCTCATCCTAGCAACTCCAGTCCTCGGAGCCTGGGATCTAAAAAGTCTTCAGCTCAGTTTTGCTATGTTTCATGCTTTGAGGCTCCTGGATGGACATGTACACAATGGAAAACAGATATCTATGCTTGACGTCGCCATTTTTCTGTTATTTCTTCTGCACTTTTGACATCGATTCCACTTGTGCATTGAACTCCAATTCCAATATTACCATTCACATGACGTACTTTTACAAGTTCCAGTTGCATACTAGTTATTGCACGACCCCAGCGTGGCACGTCAATCTCAAATGTCCCACGGCCTGCCATGGGGGGGAGGAGCCTCGTTCGAATCGGGGACTGAGCACATGGGAGAGATTGCGTGCTATTTTTTTCAACCTATAAATTTCAAACTTCCAAGTTGTGCTCACCGAATTGAGCAACCGTGGACGAGGAAGTTCGAAGCTTATCCTATGGATGGAGCAATTTTTTAAGGTTTTGAAAGTCTGATAGGCAGAGCAGTATTACTATAAGCACGAAATCACTGACAATTTTGCTGGATACATATCTACTACCTTGCAACAATTGATTCCCCATGTGCCGTCATGCCCAGACTTGAACATTACCATCATGATCTACAACCCCCATGCTTTCACAAGGCCTGGTAGCATAGTGGTTATCGTGCCATGCGCTTGTGTGGCGTCTCGATGCCCCCTGCGTATGGAGAGTCTCGTTCGAATCGGGGACTGGGCACTCGGAAGTTGGTATGGGTCATATTTTGGTTTCGGAAGTTGCACTTGCGTCGAATTCCAATATTACATAATATTATCATTCACACGACATAGTTTTCACAAGTTCCAGTTGCATACTAGGTATCGCACGACTGTGGTGTTGCGTCTCAATCTGAAATGTCCCGCCGTGGGGGGGGGGGGGGGGGAGCCTCCTTCGATTCGGGGACTGGGCACATGGGAAAATCACTTGCCATTCCTATTGTACCTACTACTTACCTACTACCTAGAAAACAATTGATTCCCCACGTGTCCAGACTCGAACATGACCATCATGATCTACAACTCCCATGCCTTTACAAGGCCTGGTAGCGTAGCGGTTATCGCGCCATACGCTTGTGTGGAGTCTCGATCATGTCGATGGAGATGCCCCTCCGTATGGAGAGCCTCGTTCAAATCGGGGACTGGGCACTTAATGTTACGTTGGCATCTTACCTTTTCCCCGCGTCCCTCATGCTCCCGAGTCTATAATATTCGATTTTCTTCGAACGAGCCCGTTGGAATTGTCCCTACGTGAATTTTGATCATGACACGCCGCTGTAAGTAGCATGATGATGTTGAACGAAACCCGGTATCTCATCCTTTCAAAGTGGTTGCCTTTCGCAAGGCCTGGTAGCGTACTAAAAAATCACCTGCCATTTTTTCAACCCATAAAATTTAAACTTCCAAATTGTGCTTGTGCTCACTGGAACTGGGCGACCCGTGAATGAGGAAGTTCGAAGCTTATCCTATTGGTGGAGCGATTTTTTAAGTTTTAGTTTCGCAACTGATAGCCTGATAGGGAGTGTAAGTGAAAGCTCGAAATCGCTGATAATTTTGCTGGATACATACATACCCACCTAGCAACCATCGATTTCACCACGTGCACAGAGTCTAGAATCGAACGTTACCATCTACACCCCTATACCTCCACAAGGCCCAGTAGCGTAGTGGTTATCGCGAGGGAGAGCCTCGTTCGAATCGGGGACTGGGCATTCTCGCGCGTACCGTTGTTTTTTTTTTCCCAGCCTCTCCTGGCTTGAATACCTATTTTTTTCAACGAGCTGTTGGATGGCTCTGCGTAAATTTCGATCATGGCACGCTGCTGTAAGTACATGTCGAGTGAAATTCGGTACGTTATCCTTCTCAGAGTGGTTGTTATCGCAAGGCCCCGGTAGCGTATTAGTTACAACTTACCGTGCAGACAAAGGCTTTCCTGGCTTTGGTCAGCCCTCGTTCGACTCGAGGACCGGGCATGATTGAGCATGTCGTGGATTCTTTTGTCCCTGTTACTATCGATGGACTTTAGTCTCACTGGAATAGCTCAAAAGTACGAGAGAACTGATGATTATATAATGAAAATGTTGGTATAGTACCTAACCCTCCTGTACGTATGGCATTTTCGGAGACTCGACGTATTGAGGACGTGGATACACTATGTGCCTGTGATTTACGCCATCGTGGGTTCGAGGAAGAGATCAGATAATCGATGGTCAGAACCCTGATATTCAGAGAATAGATGGTACTTATTGATTTCGGATCTTGAGGACCCTATAAGCACAGGGAAAGAAAGAAGCTACGGCCAGCATTGACGGTCGACCAACTGACTCGGAACGCACATGGAAGGGACGGGGTAACTTGGGCAACTTCTTGAGTGGCGTTAAGGTCGGAACAGGATTCCCGCCGAGGAGTACGTATGCCCCGGCCAAGAATCAGTAAGCCAGTGTCCTCGAAGCTCCTGGAAGGATCTTGAAGTGACAGGCCATCGCACCGAACAAGAGCAACCAGGGCGACGAGGGCGAAGCTCCGGGGGAATGAAAAAAGTCACGTTATGCGGCTTTGTCAGCGCATACGCCATTCTTAGCGAATCCGCCTCCCCAATTGGAGACAAAACTTTTTTAATCATCTGGCTTACAATGCAACACGCGAGATTCGTTAATAAGGCCCGGCTAACTTCCAGGCCTGCCATCTTACATTCTTCCATATATCCACTCTCCTCCTCGTCGTACTTGGAATGTCGCCTTCTGCCGCCGAGCTCACGAACGGGACCAACGGCCATACCAGCAGCAAGGACAAGGAATCACACCTCGGGTTCGGGACGCGTGCGATCCATGTAGGGTCTGCGCCGAGCACGGAGACGGGCGCTGTGATACCAGCCATCTCGTTGAGCACGACGTACAAGCAGGATGCGATTGGCGTGCACAAGGTTCGTGGGGTCGAGTTGTGGAGTAAGAACCTTTCCTGATGATGTTGCAGGGCTTCGAGTACTCGCGGTCGGGCAATCCGAATCGGGACGCTTTTGAGACGACGTTGGCATCGTTGGAAGCAGGCGGTGCTTATGGCCTTGCTTTCTCGTCGGGATCGGCGACCACGGCGACGGTGCTGCAGTCGTTGGGGCCTGGAGCTCACCTGCTCAGCGTGAACGATGTCTATGGCGGGACGTTCCGGTACATGACCAAGGTCGCGTCGATGAACCAGGGCCTCGAGACCACGTTCTTAGATCTCGAGACCGCCGATGACGAGGCCATCATCGCCTCCATCCGCTCTAACACCAAGGTACGCCCCTTACCCCACCCCCTGTTCCCACCCCCCTCTAACCCCCCTCCCCCATAGCTCATCTGGATCGAATCCCCCACAAACCCCACCCTCCGCCTCATCGACATCGCCCACATCGCCTCCCTCGCCCACGCGCACCCCTCCCACCCGCTCGTCCTCGTCGACAACACCTTTCTCTCCCCCTTCTACTCCTCCCCGCTCCTCCTCGGCGCCGACCTCGTCCTCCACTCCCTCACCAAATACGTCAACGGCCACTCCGACGTCGTCATGGGCGCCCTCGTCCTCCCGCCCCACCACTCCGCCCTCGCCGGCACCCTCCGTTTCCTCCAAAACGCGATAGGCGCGGTGCCGAGCCCGCATGACTGCTGGCTCGCCCAGCGGGGTGCTAAGACGCTCCATCTGCGTATGCAGGCGCACGGCATCAACGCGTTGGCGGTGGCCAGGGCGCTGGAGCGTTCACCGCTTGTGGAGGAGGTGGTGTATCCGGGACTGGCGACGCACCCGCGGAACGACCGGGCGTACGCCAGCCTCTCGCCGCATGCGAGGAAGTTTGTGGATGCGCAGCAGCGGCTGGAGGTGAACGGTGATGGGGGGTTCCCGTATGGCGGGATGGTGGCGTTTAGGATTAGGGGTGGTGGGGAGGAGGCGGAGAGGTTCTTGACGGCGACGAAGATATTTACGTTGGCGGAGTCGTTGGGTGGGGTGGAGAGTCTGGCGGAGCACCCGGCGAGGATGACGCATGGGAGTATACCTGAGGGGGAGCGTGCGCTGCTGGGGATTGGGGATAATTTGATTAGGCTGTCGGTGGGTGTGGAGGATGGGGATGATCTTGTGGCGGATGTTTTGCAGGCGTTGGAGGTTGCTGTGCGGTGATTGCGGTAGACTTATAGAGATAGAATTGTCGGCTCTAATTATCTGCATACCCGTTACAACGTCTCATGTATGCGCTTGATTTGAGTTGGTCCGCGTCCTTGTGCCTCTGCCCGTCAGATTACTTGTGCCCTGAGCTTTTGGGCGCAAAAAAGCTAAAAAGTGGGTCTCCATGGCGAATGCATTAAGAGGGAATCGAACCAGGTTTAAGTTACCACTACCCCATTAATGCGCGTAGAATCAACGCTGCATCGGCCGGATCGCCGAAACTTCTGCATGTCTACAACATACAAGTTCAACGGCTTTAAAAAATAGCTTGGTCTGTGCAAAGAGCTCAGCGCAAAATTTTTAGGCGGAGCCTGGTACATGCATCAAGAGGGAGTCGAACCCGCGGCTGGTCGATATATAGCACATTATAACGACCCAGGTAACCACTACCCCATTAATGCAGCCTGGTCATACCAGCGCTGAAATTCGCATGGTCGAGTATCTACCACCTTCTACCATGCGAACCGCTCTGGATGTCAAACTTCGCTCGATGAGTCTCCAGACTCATTAGTTACGTAAGCGTTATTTTTTTCGATGAATCCACTTTGCTCACTGTCTATCATGTCGTTGAACGACGGACTCCGGGGGGCGACCTCTTGCCGTTCGACATCATTACGATGAGCAGGCAAGGATTACTCGGAATACTAGGCTCTTCAGGATGTAAGTATCCGGCTTTATATTCGTCTCCACAATCTCGAATCTCTCGTGCTCTCACTTTCGAATTTGAAACTTGAATCCGGCTCGGTGACATCAGCGGACCCCCTTGCCGCGCTCGCTGATACTCCGTACCTTCGATTGGACTTGGGTGTCTAGACAAAAGCGGAAAGCTTCTGCTCGTGCGTGATCAAACACTTCAAGGGTGTGTCTTCTGAATTTTCTATACGCGCGCGTGCTATTGACATGACTTTCCAGTGGTTAGGACACGCCTGTCTTGTCTCCATGCCGATCGAGATCGAGTGCTCCTGCTTACTTATTCTCAAGATCAATGCACTGATGTACGACCCCCAGCACCGATTCAGCATCCAGGTATCCTGAGACTGCCATCTAGTACTCATCGAAATTGTGCTTTTAGGATCCCACAGAAACGAACAGAAAATCTCGCCCCTTCGTATAGCGTGGATCGGACATTCAGGGCAGGACCCTCGCTCACTCGGCGCTTCATGCCCTCCCGAGATGACCTAGACCGACATTGGGTATTTCTAGATATATCACCATCCTCCTCATGCTCGTCGTTCTCCATCGTTCCAAGCGTGAAGTCTTATTTAATTCAACGACATACAGTGTTTTTCGCCGGCTTCACATCTTCTTCTCTTCCCCAACTGTTCGTTCCCATTCGTCGTAGTATAAGGAAGATTAAATCCCTGCCTAAACACTTCTGTTCTCTTCCTATTCACGCGTTGAAGCTTGAGACGGTGCGCTATCTTCCCTGTTCATCGTTTATAACTGTCTCGTCTCAATACTTCTGATTTGTAGATAACGTGGTCCTCAGTTCCGTACGCGTGCTCGAGAATACCTGGAACAAGTGTTTCGCGTAGAATGCCTCGTTAGGAACGATGAGAAGGCTTTTGTCGATGGAGCGTTCCTTCGCTCTGTTCGAGAGTGATTCATTGGGATCGCTCACTAGGAAAATGCGCCCATAGAACTTCTATGATAAGGCTGCCAAACCTCGCATGTACGGTGCCTGTGATACCCGCCAAACTATATATCCACGCGTTATTCTTCTAGCCTTTAACTTAGCTAGGAACTCTACTGTGGAATAATCGTGCACAAGGTTTGTGGGTCGAGTTTTGGAGTAAGAACCTTCCCTGATGATGATGATTACAGGGCTTCGAGTACTCGCGGTCAACCAATCCTAATCGGGATGCTTTTGAGATGACGTTGGCATCGTTGGAAGCTGGGGGTGCTTATGGTCTTGCTTTCTCGTCGGGATCGGCGACCACGGCGACGGTGCTGCAGTCGTTGGGGCCTGGAGCTCACCTGCTCAGTGTGAACGATGTCTATGGTGGCACAGTCCGGTATATGACCAAGGTCGCGTCTGCGAACCAGGGCCTCAAGACCACGTTCTTAGATCTCGAGACCGCCGATGACGAGACCATCATCGCCTCCATCCGCAAAAACACAAAGGTGCGTAACTCCCCTTACCTCCACCCCACTCTCCCCATAGCTCATCTGGATCGAATCCCCCACAAACCCCACCCTTCGCCTCATCGATATCGCCCACACCGCCTCCCTCGCGCACGCGCACCCCTCCCACCCGCTCGTCCTCGTCGACAACACCTTCCTCTCCCCCCTCCTCCTCGGCGCCCACCTCGTCCTCCACTCTCTCACCAAATACGTCAACGGCCACTCCGACATCGTCATGGGCGCCCACGTCCTCCCGCCCCACCACTCCGCCCTCGCCGCCACACTCCGTTTCCTACAGAACGCAATAGGCGCGGTGCCGAGCCCGCATGACTGCTGGCTCGCCCAGCGTGGTGCTAAGACGCTCCATCTGCGTATGCAGGCGCACGGCATCAACGCGTTGGCAGTGGCCAGGGCGCTGCATGAGGAAATCGTCGTTGGAGGGTCGGTGAGCACCCGGATAGAGGCCGAGGCGGGAGGAGGAGGAGGAGGTGGTGGACATGGACAGCTGGGGATTTTGGGAAATAATAAGCAGGAGACATACCTTGGTAATTAAACTCGTTTAGACGCGCTGCGAAGTCCCTGTAAGAGAATTTCAGTTCAGACACAATTGTTCCGGGTAGATACAAACCATACCTAAGTGACAGCACCATTCCCGGGGCACTCACAGGAGAAGCCAGCTGTGAACAACTCGAGGAAGGTCGAACTTGAGTTTAGTATCACCGTGATGGCAAGAGGCGGCGTCTATGCCGCGTCAATGTGCTTGACGTTCTCGATTGCCAAGCTTAAGTTGTGGCCCTCAGCGCGTCCGCCACTCGCTAAATTTTTCGAAAAGATCCTGTGCACCCGAATCGAACGGGAGCCTGTGTACCCATAGTGGGCTCGCAAGGCGTATCCGATATGCTACACAGTCTGAAGTGGTTCAGGAGGTAATAATAACATAGGAAAAGTTGAAAAAGATGTCAACTGGCAAAAGTATGATGAGACGGAAATTGGAATGAGCACCTGTAGGAGTTGATGCCAGCCCGACTTGATGAATGTATGGTCTCACCTATGGAGATGCTACGAATGAGGGGCGCATTGCGTAGGGGCGCGATCAATCAATGGTTCGTACGCTCTGGGCACGATGTACCACACAGTGCTACCAAACAGGGTGAAATTAGTTGAATATCTAGTGCCATGTGAAAGTGATACGTACAAGCAAGGCAGCACCATGCCAGTCTAAGGGCGCCTCTGGTAAACATGCGTACTTGGTGGTTGGCCGCGAGCACTGCGCCGTCTCAGTCTTTCCCCCACTCGTTTAAAAAATTCTCGATGCTAACCACAGTGGATAGAGGGGCCTATAAGCGGGGATGTGAGCATACAGAGCGATCCGGACAATAATTAGAAGGAGAGGGGCGTGAAACAAGGGTATCATAAGGAAAGCTGGATAATTAATGAGAACTCGAGGAAGGAGAAAGATATAATGTACGAACGACGTGGAACTTGGCTGATTGAGATACATTCAGCATCGCAACGGAGGATTCCAGAGAAACGAAAAGTCAAAAGGGAGAACAACGGATAACAGCACTCAGTAACTCGTTTATCGTTTTCTAGTCCTGGTAGTCAAGCAATACGAAAAACCTCGTAACAAATCGGATGTCGGAATGGTAAATGGCAAGGAAAACGGTCTAGGAAGATGTGATCAAGTTATCACAGTGGCGTCTGCTTATCAAGTGTTCGGCAACACCCATCGGGCCAAATACATAGCCTCGATTTCTAATTATAACTTCTTGTCCAACATTTCCGTGCAAATACTCTCAGTAAATGCACATCAGTGCGAAACTCTAGGCTATCATCACTTCAGGGCTTTTCTCGTTACAAAGCCTATGACGCACCTCGTTGGCCTGCCAACCTTTCCTGTACTTCTTCGTTGACTCGAGCTCTGAGGGTGGTTCTGAGTGACTCCTTCGTTGGAAAAGACCCGAGTAAAACGACCTAGAATTGCAATCTAATCTCTCACTGGACTGGTTAATGACTCCATTGAACTCTGGCGATCTGCGTGAAGCACGGCAATAGCTGTCAAGATGATTAAGACGGCGGGAGGAACCGGAAGATTAAACTCATTACTCAGTCATACGAGGAGGCGGATTACTGAGAGACTCACCTTCCCGTGTTTCATCTTCAAGATACATATGCTTAAAAGCGAGGGTTCGCAGAGGCTACGAGAACGTCACACCCTATAACAAATCCATCCATCATGCTCTCTTATACCGATCTCGACATCCCTCCGTCGACTGCAACGGTCGATGTAATGGCGTTCGACATGTCTTCGCCCGGAGATATGTTCCCTGCAGCTGCGTTTTTGCAACCCGTGCTTCCCGGAAACGAGATCTTGACCGCTCCGATATATGCATTCCTCGTCGAGCACCGCGGGAAGCAGAGGCGCCTCATGTTCGATCTCGGGCCGCGCAAGGACACGGAAAATCTTGCGCCAGTTATATCAAATATGGTCAACAGCGATGCTATACAGGTCTCTGTGGAGCGGGACGTCACTGAGCAGCTTATTGAAGGAGGTATACCGTTGGCGAGCGTAGACACCATCATTTGGAGGTAAGTTTCTCTTTGCTGGTCGTTTCATACAATAATATTTACTTGTAGTCCTTGACCTAGTCATGCCCATTTTGACCACGTTGGCGACATGTCAAAGTTCCCATCCACGACGGAGCTCGTGGTTGGACAGGACACCGTTAGGAATATCTATCCCGACAATCCCGATGGCTCGCTGCTTGAGAGCGATTTTAGGTCAGTCAAGAAGCGGTCTTTTTATATTTTCTACTAACGCGGACCATCAGCGGCCGTAAAGTTACCGAGGTTGTATTCGACGAATCTACGCTGCTCTTTGCTGGATTCCGCGCTGTAGATTTCTTCAGCGACGGCAGCTTGTATCTTCTGGATGTGCCAGGGGTATGTCTCTTTCCTCCAAAGGTCAACTAGCTAATCCACAAACCATCCATTTTTCAGCATATCTCCGGACACATAGCAGCACTCGCACGAGTCACCCCCACAACTTTCCTTTTCCTCGGTGGCGATACATGTCACCACCCAGGCCAGCTGCGCCCCACGGAACAGCTCCACCGGTATCAACCATGCCCTGGTGAGCTTGTAGCAGCGGCTCGGCGCGCCGTGTCTGCGGAGCATTTCAACCACCCGCTCCACCCAGATGGTACTTTCGATTTGGCAAATCGCAACGAGCCACTTCTGCAAGTGTCGGAACACGGTTTCTACGAGGATCCCGAAAGGGCGCGCGAGTCGATTGGGAAATTGGGAGCGTTCGATGCGAATGATGATGTATTTGTGGTGCTGGCGCATGATACGAGTTTGGTTCCGCTGATTGAGAAGTATCCCGGGCAGCTCAATTCGTGGAAGGAGAAAGGCTGGAAGAAAGGTATTTGGGGATTCGTTGATCAGGTGAATCCGGCGTTCAGGTTTAATGTGAAGCCGTCTGCCTGACAGTTCTGTACATTCATAAATAACAACGGGTCACCGAGGATGGAACCCGAAGTGACATCTCGTACTCGACTCAGCCCTTCGACTTTGGCAATGTATGATGTATCGACAAATATTTGACAAGTTTAATGACCGGATAGTGACTGGAGCTTGCGTCTACTCTATCCTATGTAGGTGAGAAGTCTTATTTGTCTGGCCGACGTTAATTGCCAAGGGATGAGGCAGATCACGTTCAAGTCTTTCTTCTCTAACATATTTCCAGCGCACGGCCGGCCTCTACGCCTTTGTTTTCAGTTGAGATTAACACTTTCGGACTCTCTCGGTGTTTTACCAGTTCAGCCCCACGAATCAGGCTACGCATGAGTCCTTCTTCACCCCAATTCAGCCTCGCCACCGACCGTCTACAATGATAAGATGCGCAATCCTACATGGAGTATCTTGAATGTGTACAAGGAATGCGACACAGGTGGGGAGGAGATGTTCTTATCAATCTCGTCTCTTGTTCTACACACGTCTCCCCTGAATGTATGACGTGGTGAGGCACGCGTGCACCACTTATGTCGCCTGGCGGATCACTGTATGTCCGTTTCGAGCTCATCTTTTTGCCTCTCTTGATTGGTTTTTCAAATTCTCGTAAATTGTCGACACAACGTGCTTGAACGATGGCTGGGATTGGGCAGGATCAGACGTTCATTGGAAGTACTTACAGGGTGTTGCATAAAAACCTGCAGTCCATCAATTTCTGAAAGCCTATTTGCACCCGTTTACATCTAGGGATAT
>JABCKH010000570.1:0-11990 GCA_018851285.1 Lyophyllum semitale | reverse complement strand
GGTTCCTTCCTCCTTGCCTCTTCCTCCTTCCTCCTTGCCTCTTCCTCCTTCCTCCTTGCCTCTTCCTCCTTCCTCTTCCCCTCTTCCTCTTTCCTCTTTGCCTCTTCCTCCTTCCTCCTTGCCTCTTCCTCCTTCCTCTTTGCCTCTTCCTCCTTCCTCTTTGCCTCTTCCTCCTTCCTCTTTGCCTTTTCCTCCTTCCTCCTTGCCTCTTCCTCCCATGCCTCTTCCTCCTTCTTCCTCACCTCTTTTGCCTTTCTGCACACCTCAACTGATTTTTTCTCAATCTCCAGTTCTTTCTGATGAATTTCTTCCAATTTCTCCTCCAACTTCTTTGCTGCCTCTTCCTCACGTTCCTTGAGATTCTCCTCCCATTGGCGAGTTTCTTCTTCCCTTTTTCCAGTCTCTTCCTCTCTCCTTAGGAGCTCTTGTTCCTTTTTGCTCACCTTTTCCTCCCTCCTCAACAGATACCACTCATAGTGAGCCAAAAGAAGCCTTTCCACAGCTGTCCGAGCTGGAGGTCGGGGATTTGTCTCCCTAAAGCGAGCAACAGATCCTGCCCACTGTCCAGGTAGCATGGGATTGACTGGTTTTTCTGCTGAAAGATATCTCATGATAACAGATATTTTTGGACGTTGACTTGGATTGTGTTGCCAGCATTGGCTCATAATGTCCCACATCGTTTCCGTGAGACCAAATTGAGTCCAGGCCAGGTCTGATGGTGAAGGTCGCGAGGGCCGAATACCATCCCTCACATTGGAGATCACGGTCATGTCGGTCTTCCATTCAAAGAAAGGAATGTGTCCTGTAAGAATCTATCCAAAAATTAGTCATTTGAAAGACATGCGCTAGATATACAAACCTCGTAGCACACACAGGCCCACGCATAAATGTCGCTCGCCGAGGTGTTATGGACAATCAAGTCATCACAGTCCTCATGTAATTCAGGAGCCTTCCATCGTGTGGTGCCACCCTTGGATGCCACGGAGGATTGAGAAGTCCAATGTAAGATTTGAGGATCCGTTACGGATGAAAGCCCAAAGTCGGCGACAATGGCTCTCCCGGAATTATCCACAAGGACATTCGCCTGCAATAGGCCCCTCAATATTGGTTAACTAAGGTGTCAGGACAAGAATCTTACGCCTTTTAAATCTCCATGGATGACGTCGTTTGCATGTAAATAGTCAATGCCAGCAGCCACATCGCAGCACTAGAGAAACTAAGCCCATGAGAACACAAAAGGAGGCACTTCTTACGAGAAGAACGCGATCGGCGTTAGGATGATTCCTTAAGAATTTGTAGACGTGCCCATTTTCCGCCCACGGCGAGACAAAAGCTAGCCGAGAGCGAAGTCGAAACAATCCAAAAAAAGGAAGAAGGTTGGGATGCGAGAGTTGACGCCAAATGATAGCCTCCCGCGAGTATTCCTAGGTATAGTTTGAACGCGTAGTCAACCGGGTGGACGACGTGAAGTTCACACCTTAAAGAGGTGATCAACTTGGTATGGCTCAAATAATCTGATTGTCTTGAGACATACAGCCTCTCCATGCAACTGCCCTTTGTAGATATCGGCATAACCGCCTCCTGCTGCTGGATGGTCGTCGTATGACTCGATGGTCTCAAGTTCAAACCCACGGGGATAAAGTTTAGTGGCTGTCGATAACCTACGCATGGCGACAACAAGGCTACGCCTGAAGTGAGCATCGATGACATGTTCGTCCAGAAGCTAGACCAAATCAATGGATGGCTAAGATATGTATTAGAATCGAGGAACCCACTGTTTGGAACGCATCGAGAAGGGTCTGCGCCTCTGCGCCTTGGCATTCTAGTAGTTTCTTGTACCGGTCGGTATCTCGAAATATAGCATTGAGCTGAGCGATGATTCTGCTGTTAGCTAATGATATGTCTTCCCGATTTCCCGTGGTCCCTGACAGTGCCTTCTCATTCATACCACCCACGGAATGCAGATCCATCACTTCATCCATCCGAGGAGCTTCATCAGCAGCTTGGCTTCTACTAATCGATGGCGGGGCAGATGGATCTGCTGCATGAGCAGATACTAGGTTGTCGGCGTACGCCTGTCCAGGTCTTGGCAACGCAACGTCCTCGGTGCGATCGAGGTCCATTGCACGAGATCGCCTATCCCGAGGCAAAACAGATGGACGGGAGGGAAGACTACATAAACGCCGGGCAAGCGCTGGCTAGCCAGCCTGAGCGCTAAGTTCTAACCACAGTGCATTGAAACTTGAATGTTTTGCGTCACACCTGTCACACATGCGTTTCTCCAATGTCCTTCGTACATTGCACCGTCAACTGCATTCCTCAACAAACCATGGGACGATAAATGCATCAGAGATTGCCCATTTCTCTCGCCTGTCGTCCCAATGGTGGGACGAGCAGGGGGAGTTCGCCTTCTTGCACAGAATGAATCCTGTTCGCGTCCACTTTATCCGGGAAAAGTTATTGGAGGTTGCTCGTGAAAATGGAGAGGAGGAAGCGTCGCTGTCAAAGGATCTGCGGGGTTTGGAGGTCTTAGATGTCGGGTGTGGTGGTGGTCTCTTGTCGGAGGTACGATAAAGACATCCGCCTATCTGCTTGTCTTGACGCACTTTGCAGAGCCTTGCGCGTCTTGGGGCCAATACCTTGGGAATTGACGCGTCAGAGTCGAATGTTAAGATAGCAAAGCTCCATGCGTCTGCTGACCCAAAACTTGATCGCCTTTCCTACGTCAACACGCCAGCTGAGTCGCTTCTAGAGTCCACGAAACGATACGACGTTGTCTGCTCGATGGAGGTGCTCGAACACGTCGACAACCCTGCTTCTTTCCTTTCAACGTGTGCCGAATTGGTCAAGGTTAGTTTATAAAGCATCTATTCCTCACACAATCACAGATGCTGAACACGCGTTTGATCAGCCTGGAGGCCACCTCTTCCTTTCCACGATAGCCCGAACACCACTTGCATATTTCCTTACCATTTTCCTCGCAGAGAACGTACTACGTAAGGTTTCGCAAGGCACACACACCTACTCCAAATTCATCAAGCCCACCGAGCTCGTGTCGTTCTTCCAAAAATACCGGTCCTCTTACAGTGCATTGGTGGATCCAGAATTTCTCGAACACGCTACTCTACCGAAAGCGTGGATATCGCCTCAAGCCTCCCCTGCTTCTCCACCACGCATGGAGGCAGAGGTTCGCGGGCTGATTTACCATCCCCTCCGAGCGAAATGGCTTCTTGCTCCCCGCAATGCATGGGCAGCGACGGATGCCAACTACATATTTTGGGTTCGAAAGCCGGTTCAGTAATTCAAAGTGGTTCTCTGATCCTGAATGGGATTGTCTCCTTTCCTTCGGATACGACTTCGTTCGAAGTGGCGTTCTGAAGTCCTTACGCCTTTTATACGAAAGCGTTCTCCTTGTCAGTCGAGCTTCCTTTTTGCTATTATATAGGACTCTAAAATAAATTGGCAGATTCTTAGGCCCAGATCTAGGGGAGTTGCATTATCGATGGTTGCTCTACAATGTCAAATATTTCTATGTTTTTGAATCAACCTCGACCGAGAATACCTAACCCGTCATCATCCAGTGCTGATCTGTCTTAAAACCTTGTTTTTCTTTATTCAGCAGCTTTTGTTGAACCTCCATTTAGATGAGAGCTCGTTGGGAGTTTTAAAAGCCCAATAAAGCCATCACGACTGGAAACAATCGTCACTCCGCGTCCTCAGAGGATCCACTTCTTACCGCATCTAAAATCACAGTCTTCTCTCGACGTGTCGAAGGCTCTGATGATGCAAAACCTCGTGGCTACAGTATTATATCCTCTCATCGAACGACTATAACCAACCGCTGCCTTCACTAAACTCTTTGTTCCATAGTCCCAGATGAAGCGAGGATTTTTGAATCGTGACAAGACAAAGAAAGCTAGATCGACCAATGTATCCACCGCTCTCAATCCAGTCCCTCAACTGAGTGCGTTCATCCAGCCTCATCCCCGACTTTGCTAACGGTTTATTTCTTAGAACTGTTGCAGGCTCTTCCTATTGGGAAAGTTGAAACCAGTATGTCTTTGATCCCCGAATGCATATTCCAGGTCTCACGCGACAAACAGCCCTCCCGGAAGGCTATGACGCCGAAAAAGATTCGATGCGATGGCCATCGCTCGTCCTGAGTACGCTTTCGCTCACATCACCCTCCCTACTCGGCATGACGGGGAGACTTGCGTCGACTTCCCCGATAAGGGGACCGAATGCCTGTTCGTCGGAAGTCAACAGACGATCGTATCAACCCTCTTCTATGACAAAACCGCCTTTCATCCGCCATCGCATAGGACCATCGCCTTATGGCGTCGGCGTGTTCGCAGCCTGCGATCTCAAGATGAACGACCTCATCTTTACCGAGCGCCCACTCCTGGTGGTCCCCGTAGCTGCCAATCCTCCAGTGGCATTCTCCAGGCATTCTGCGGCCACAGATCTTCAGATCACTCTAGCCGGGATGAACGAGTACGAGAAACTTCTTCAAATTTGCGTTGATAGGATGTCGCCAGGAAACCGCGATGCGTTTTTCTCATTGCACAACTCCCATACAGAAGATGGCTCTGGTCCCATCTTTGGTAGGGTGAGGACGAATGGGATAGGGCTCGCCACTACGAATGCGAATGGGGAGCGTGTCGAAGCCGTCAGCACAGGCACATTCGATGTCCTGTCGCGTTTTAATCACAGGTGCGTGTCCACAAAGATAAATCGAGTCACATCTAATATCGCGATGCCAGCTGCACCCCGAATGCCTCTTATCGTTTTGACCTCCACTCATTATCATGTCAGCTGCGTGCCACCCGCGACATCAAGAAAGGCGACGAGATCTTTATCACCTATTGTCCAATTTCGCTGCCTACTGCTGAGCGCCAGGCGAGCCTCAAGCCGTACGGGTTCGAGTGCACCTGCCCAGCCTGCTCCGACCTTGGCTCTGACGCGTTGCTCGAGCGCATCCTACAAAGTATTTTTGAATTGATCGATACGCCTGAGGCCAGGCTGCAGAGAAGCCTTGAGTGGATGGCTAAAATCGAGGCTAGGGGCTTGCAACAGCTTAACCAGTATGGTTCGCACCTCGCGATTGTGATGGCGTCGTTGTGTAGTCTTGGAAGAATTGAGGATATGCTGGAGTATCGAGCCATGTCCTCTCGTATTTTGAGGCGGTTCATGGTTTTAGTGTGGAAACCATGGGTTTTTGAATCTGGGGCGTGCTTACTATGTTCGCTGCGCAGTTTTTTTTGGATTGTTCGCTTGGTCGATTTTACTACCTAGTTCTTACCGCTACAGGTGTTATAGGGTTGTAACCTGGAGTGGTATTATTATGGTGCTGCACAACAATGACAAACACATTTCCTGAACTCGGACAGCCGAGACATCTAAGGGGTTTTGAGGCCGTCCACCATGTCCTCAAGCTCAAATACAGCCCTTCAGACATTCTCCCTTGCGAATAAAGTCACAGAAATCTCTCCTCAGGATCAAATTTTTCGTTTCGATGCAGAGGAGAACAAACGAATCAATGATGAATCACCCTGGACACACGAGTGCGTTAGATGCTCACTACGCCACTTGTTCCAGGTCTGAATTCTTCTAATGAAGCCCACATTACTTCAAGTCATGCAAGATTTCAGCCGTCGCGCTCATCAAGATGGTATGCCGTTTGTCCTGGGCGCGCCACTGTTATTAAGATAAACGATCGTTACAGGTGATACACGCGCGTTCAGGAGTGCCACACGAGATCATGGGTCTGATGCAAGGGAAAGTGGCTGGGAACTCTATTGTCATCCTGGATTCTTTTGCGCTGCCGGTGCAGGGAACGGAGACGCGGGTTAATGCGGCGGCGGAGGCGAATGAGTACATGGTGGAGTACATTCAAGGAAGCGAAAAGGTGAGCAATTTTTATTGCAATATCACAGATATCTCATCGGTATTATGCTTTCTGTGTTTTATTAGGCTGGCCGGCTAGAGCACGCGATTGGCTGGTATCATTCTCATCCAGGATACGGTTGTTGGCTTTCTGGCATCGACGTCAACACACAAATCACCAACCAAAAGTTCCAAGACCCCTTCGTCGCGGTCGTGGTGAGTTTGTAACCTCCGATACGCTCATGATCGTTAACGATATCTAGATCGACCCCAACCGCACGATCTCCGCAGGCAAGGTCGACATTGGCGCTTTCCGAACGTATCCAGAGAACTACACTCCTCCAAATCTCTCCGCATCCGAGTACCAGTCGATCCCGCTAAGCAAAATCGAGGATTTCGGTGTACACGCCAATCAGTATTACCAAGTCGACGTGGAAATCTTCAAGTCGAGTCTTGACAACGAACTTCTCGCGATGCTGTGGAACAAGTACTGGGTGAACACTCTCAGTTCGAGTCCCCTGATCTCGGTATGTCTTATCGTCTATCCGTCTGCCCGCGTCTCATTTCGATTGGGAGTAGAACAGGGCATATTCAGTGTCTCAATTGTCCGATTTACATCAGAAACTCTCGAAGGCGCAGGCATCCGTCAACCAAACGCGTGCGCCCGTTCCCGCACTGAAGGACAAAGAAAATGCCCCCGGTGCTTCCAAGGTGAGAGCAAGAGTTCCCCCCTACACATGACTTGTCTGATCCGTCCGCTATTTTTCCAGCAAAAGGAGAAGGAGGAGAAAAAGAAGGAGGACAACCAACTGGCGAAGAGCGTGAAGGACAGGTATCTATCTCTCCTATCTTCGCGTTTTAGCTATCTGTAACGCGCCCTGTGTTCCAGCACCAAGATCGCCGTCGAAGCACAGCATGGGCTAATTGCTCAGGTCATCAAGGATGTCATTTTCTCGATGCGCCCGAAGGGTGAACGGCCAGTGGGCGCGTCGCAAGTTTCCGAGGTCACAGATATGGCAATCGGCTGATGGGCCATTCTCTTGTTGTCGATCTTCTTCTGTTCGTGCTCGCAATTTCCGCACTGTATAAGTATCAATAATCATCATTTCTGTGCCGAGAATCAGTGTGATTTGGATGTTCGCTTGATGACTGACATTGCCCCCCTGATTCCCGCATGTTTCCAGTGTGTAATGTTTTTCGGCGACCGTTGATCTCTTACCTCGGTAGGGGGTCGAAATATTGCTCAGAGAGCAACCTGTTCAGTGGTGCCAAATTCTCCTGCGGTATCGTGCCGATTTCTGGAATACGTTGAGGGTGAGGAACGCTTTCTCCCCTGACGCGTTATATTTCCTTCGATGCAGGTTCAGTAACCAATGTGCTTAGAGGGTACGTGTTATCCACAGACGAAAATCTGCAGTAATCATAGTACAGGGGCTTGAACTTGAACATCACGAAGCGATACGGGGAGATGCGAAAGTATAGTATATACATGAACCGCCATTACAAAATTGGTATCGACGGGTTACCAAAAAACAACATTGTCCCCTTAACAGCGCAACCAGGTCGCGTACAAAAGCTCGCCCTCGCTTGGAATGTCTCTTGCCTCCTTTCCGACTTCGATGATCCCTTCACGCCACTTCAAAATTCGGTCACTGTCAACTCCACCTGCAACATCATTTCCACCCACATCTCCGTTACCATCGCCGGCGGCATCCCCAGCGTTTGTCCGAGTGTTTGTCCGAGCACGTTTTCTGGGTCTATGAGGGCTTCGCCACACATGGTCCTTCACAGTGGTCTCATTTGCACCCTTCCAATCCCGAAGCTCTGACAAGGTGTCTTCGATATGCTTTTCAAGTTTCGAACAGAAAATATAGAGACGGAGAACATCAACGGCATTGTTGAGGTCAAACTTTTCGGGGTGCTCGTAGATGAGAAGGGTCTGGTAACAGTGAGTTTTCCTGCAATCGAAACATACTACAAACACACCGTGCCAGCATCCTTCCAAAATGCAGAATATACCTGCACTTCACCACGACAGCCAGTCGCTCCCAAAAGAACGATATCCTTGAGACCAAGAGCTCTCCGCTGTGATTGAGCAGTGGTAAACATCATTATGAGCTGATTTCTATTGCAGGTTCCGTCGTTTTTCTTGAATTCTCCAGCGAATGCAATGATAGAGAAGTCGTCCGTATTGGTCAACCAGAAGCAGTGTTCCAGAAGATCCTTTGTCTTGAACGACAATTGGTTGTCTCGTAATAGTTCGCGGGCCTCCTTCAAAGATAAAGTAACTAAAGAATCCGATAGCGCATCCGGATTGTTAGGCAACTCCACAAGACGGTAACTTTCCTCAGTTCTAATGCCAAGGTTGAAAGATATATGTGCCAAAAAAGAGAGAATATACCTCAAGTCGCAACAGCGACCAACCGCCCCAGAAAAAGCTAACTCGAACACGTCATCAATGCCCCGCCGCTGAGCACATTCCTTCGCTTTCTTGTTCGACGATTTTGCAATACGCTGGTGGGCAAAGGCAAGACACTGAATGACGTCCATGATGCCGTACGCATCCTTGTCCACGAGCCTGCCAGCCAACGCCCAATTACGCACGGCGAGGCTAAAGTCGACGTTAATAGCGATGTACAGAGAATCCTTGTCCAGAGTTATGAGCGACTCGGAAAGACACGCAAACGAAGAATACCAACTGCAACCAGACCGCGGGGTAGCCCCTCTACTAGACATAAAGTATCAAAGAGGTCGTTTACAGAGGGAATCTCGGTTTCTCTGACTTTCGCCCGTACCATCCACTTGGAGAAAGACATCTAGGACTTGGCAAGCCTTTTTGCTAACCAATGAAACCCGTCGAACGATGTGTAACACGAGACGACTCACTTTAATGGCGCAAGGGACTCGAAGTCAAAGACCAAGGATGATAAGTCGCTAGAGACGGTAGACATCGTAGCGGGAGGCTAGATCTGAGTCTGAACGATGACTCGAGTCCTGTTCCACTGAATCCTCCAGCCCAGATATAGCCCGATCACAGAAACAGGCAGGCTGCCTCCTTTCCATATTTATTATTGTCTCCATCCCGTAGCCGACCTTATAACAGATTATAGTCGATCTGTTTATGTAGTCCCCGGCCACGGATATGGCGATCACGGCTGACGAGCCACTCTTCCTTCTTATTGTCGATCTTCTTATATTCGTGCTCGTAATTTCCACACTGTATATCCAATAACCATCGTTTCTGTGTCGAGAATCAGCGTGGTTTGGGTGTTTGCTAGATGACTGACATTACCTCCCTGACTTCCCGCATATGTTAGCAAATCCATCCCGTCAGGAGCCTTAGAACTTGAGTGGAAATCAAGCGGTTCGAAGCTGCATTGTGACCAGATTCGGGGACGCAGAGTACGAGCACAGCCTTTTTGATGGATAATGCGTGACGATGATGTCTATAGCCTCAGGCTGCTCATTCAAGTCCCGTAGACGTGGTTCCTACCTTCTAACAACTATGGTCGTATCCGACATCCCGCTCGAAATCTGGCAACACATAGCCAGCTATATACCCCTATATCACCTTCGAAAGTTGTACTCTGTCAACCCCGCATTCTTCCATATCGCCATGGGACACAGGTACCACCTTATACGTTTTCTACACCATAAAGATTACATGAGGAATGTTAAGTGTCTGACGTGAGTCCATTTCTTGACGAATTATATATGATATTTCATCCTCAGAGTCAAAAATTTTCCAGCAACTCGGTGGTCTCGCAACACGCCCGCGCTCTGTATTTCTCACCAGCTGCACTACCAAGTAGCCTCGCGGTGAACGCTGTGAAGGGCTGGAAAGGACTCCTCGCCAAGATACCTAAAATCCTCGTCCGTAGGCAAATGGTGAAGGTTATGCATAACTTGACAGGTGTAACCTCACTTGAGATCTACCATCGAGTGTACTTGCACGGTCATGTTCCAGACTTCACACAATTTTTGGCCGCTGTCAGGGCCGGATGGCATGCCTTCGGCGACAATCTGCGGACCCTCACACTAAACCTTCCGATGGAGGGCATCCGCCTTGTCTTGTCGCCCACAATTATGTTCCCTTCTCTTGAGAAATTGCACATCGATCTCTCACCATCGTTCCATGTGACTGAAGAGATCATCCTATGCGAGATTCTCGCTCCATTCATCAATAACCATCACTTGACTTTGCGCTCCCTGTATCTCGCTTCTAGCTCTTTTTCCAACTGTTCTATCTCTTCCATGCTGCTCAGATTGCGCCACTTTCCTTATCTCGACACATTCGGACTATCGCACGCACTCGTCCACCAATTGGACAATGCTGGGGGCCTCAACCACTTCCTTGAATCGCACGCGCAGCAACTTCGCGAGCTATCCTTTCACTTCAACCTATATTCGGATCCAGCGCTCTACGAGTGGTCTTCGCGAAAATTTCTACAACTCCATTTCAAACGCCTCGAAATCCTTGAGCTCCAGATGTGGCTATTCCCAGACATTGATCACGCTGTCAGATACCTAGTTCGTTTCAGAAACACCCTCACCTCCCTGGCTTTATACGCCAAGGCTCTATCCTATGGCGAGGTTGGCACTCTCGTCAATGTTTTCAACAGCCAGCCGAATAACCTCAGGAGGCTCACTATGACAGTGGAGTTTCTTAGTCCGTCACTCCTTTCTCTTTTGTCAGAAAAATTGCCAGGGCTTGAGATGCTTTGTCTGGACTACAGGTACCTCAGCTCTGAGCACTCAGTCCGAGTTCTGGATCCGACCGAGGTGAGCAATCCAGTGTCACCAAGTTTGCACGGTCTGATGTCTGTGATATAGTTTCGTGAGGTCATACTGTGCTATATCTATAGGGATTGGAAGTTACACTATTTCAATGCGCGACCCACAGACTCCAATGTCAAAAACCTTGAAGAATGTCGGTCGGCTCTTCAATCTGCCCTCCCGAATTTAAAGACTTTGAGAATAGGTTGGTTTGGCGAGACACCTTACAGATACCACTCGAATCCTTTCACCAGTGCGAAATCTCTACTCAGCATGCATGACCTCTATGATTGCAACTAGAGTCGAAAATATCCAATTGTGCATCTATTCTACGCTGGTGCCTCGTGTCCCAGCATTAAATTTGTTCGCACTGAAGGACAGGTTAAAATATTTATTTCGACAATCTTGTGCCCAACGCAGACCTTTTCATTTTTCTCTCGATCATTGGCACGAATCATGACAATTTCATCCTGCGGCGGAAATGCATCCCCAGCATTCAGACCAAGTTCCTGCTCACCCTCCACGGCAGCGACGCGCTACTCTCTTCCGGGTGCACATACATTTCCTGGACCATCGTCTATGTGATACCTCGCTCGCGAACCAAATATCTCAGAGATCCTTCCCCGAGCCCTCTACTTGAATCTCCACCAACATCGACACCGACCCCCTGCTCGGCGATCCGTCCTCTTCAGGAAGGACAAGCCACAATCTTGCTGAGAAGAACCAGCTCTGAGATGCGCCTCACGTACCACTTCCTTTTCGAGCACACTAAAGCGCCCCGGTGCCAGCATATCTTGCATCTCCCGCCCGGGCCTGCAATCCCATTAGCACAACCACAGCATCAGGATAGAAGAGAGCAGGTGTGGGATAGTGATCTCGAGGTGTTTCACCTTGGGAGCTGGGACGATATTCATCGATGATCAGCTTCGATGGGGCTTTTCCTTACTACTAGTCACTTTACAGTTGCTCTCCCATATGATATCTCCTTGGTAGATTTGCATATCAACGAATAGTAAAGGCTATGAATGCGGCGAATTATGTAAAGCACGTCGAGTACGATGAGGATGAAGAATACCAAGTATCAATAATCGTTTCTGTGTCGAGAATCAGACGGTGATTCAGATGTTCGCTTGACGATTGACATTAGGGGAATTCAAAACTGGTGAAGATGCGTCTTCAAAAACGCTGCTTCGGATGTCGCTCGTCCTTTTTGAAGTGCTTCAACTTTGATCGATTTGAGTTCCCCGTCTACACTTTTTTTTTTGCAGCTGCTACACATCCTGCGGGGTTTGAAATACAATACCGATCATGACTATATTTGGTGACTT
>JABCKH010000569.1:0-12005 GCA_018851285.1 Lyophyllum semitale | reverse complement strand
ACAGCCTAGAAACGACATGTAAGGGATCGAGCTGATGCTCGCAGGGCGAGCATCAACGCTAGCGATTGATCATCGACGATCATCGCACGAGCGCTGTAATGTTGTTTGGCAACGCCGTCGGCGCCGCATATGGACTGTGTTTGCACGTATTTACCAGTAGACTTCACTCTGTTCATAACTACATAGCAACTCGACGACTGGTCAAGCTCATGTGCTGTGAACTCTGAGGTCTCTTCTGTAACCACCGTTACACGACAGGAACAATGTCATGGAAACCCGCTCCTTGTAAGGTACGGAACACTCAATGATTCTCCTGAATTTTTAGTAAATTCGCGCGATACATCCTTAGGTAAGTTTACCTGCAGGGACCTTCGAGCACCGTGCAACCTTGACCTTATGAAGGTGGCTTTTGGCATACCCTCGTTGAGGACGACGTCCTGCCAGAAGTTTGGTGTGACTGAGAACATCTGTTGGGTGGCAATCAGTCAAAGAATTTCGAACATCGACAAATCTGCAGCCCTAAATTAGTCAAGTCAAGTGTAACCAAGAGCTCCGTTGCACTTCATCACAAATAAGACAATGAGTGCTAAGACTTGACAAAGGTACCAGTGGTCAGCAAAGAGGTGCTTCAGAGTGGCCGCTTACCAGCGTAAAATGGACAAATATGAATTTGGTGCAGCAAGCAGATGATGAACATGCGACCTGTATGGCGGTTCTTATAAGAGGATAAGATAGAAAATCGGCGAAACACACCATTGATTCGCGTCTGACAGGCTTGAAGTGCCTGAGAAAGTGCTGGGGAAATTCTACCCAGCTCAGGCCATATCTCCGTGCACCGTCGTATAATGTCTCTCTTCCACGCTCTGCTAATACACTTCGTGCAAGCCAGCCAAGAGTTGTCTGACAGTCGACCGCACCCCCCAGTTGACCCTCAATACTTGCACCGCCCCCCACAGCTAACTTCGGCACGTCCACAACACGCTCACAGCAACCAGAGAGAACCTGCTGTCAGTGGAAAACAATAAAAGGCAGCAGGCACGACTTGTCCGCAGCAGAACAGTGGTGGTGTCTCAACGGCTTGGTTGACACGTTGCGTGCCTTGCTTGCCCAGCCGACCGGCCACATGATCCCACAATAACCTTGCCGTTCAAGCTTGGTTCAAGCCTTCCACTGCAGTCAAGTCCTTTCAACTTGTTACTTCCCCTCGTCAGCCTAAGACTTAGATGATAAGGTATGTCTTGAATCGCCTCGATATATGGCTTATACATGTCCTTGTCATCCTGTTAACTTACCCATAGTATCACCGAAACTGTTCCCTCAACTCATGCCACCACATTCCCTGCACCTGAGCCTATAGCCGTGTGGTATGATGATGGAAACTTTTTGATACATGCCGAAGGACACTCCTTTCATGTCTATGGAGGCATACTAAAATCAGCATCTTCTGTGTTTCACGACATGTTCAATGTTGCTGGACCTGTTCACAACGCTGAGCCTGGCCTCATTCACCTCCAAGATTCGCTACTTGATCTGTCGTACTTTTTAAGAGCCTTGCATGATACTATGGAGTGCATTTTTTTCTCTTTTATTGCATGATCACTTGTGCTAATTTCTTCACAGTTTCTTCATGCCACCGCTGGCGGCGACAACGCTACCAATTATTGTAGGAATTCTGCAACTGAGCACTAAGTACTATGTGTCACACCTCTGGCAATGCGCCATTCTCCATCTCAACTCCATGTATCCCACCTCTCTTTGGGATACTGCCAACCGTCCACCCTTCTATACCCTCAGTATACATGATCATCTCACTGCCTTAAGTCTTGTACGAGAGTTTAACCTCCCGTGGATCCGCCCTATGGCATTGTACGCTTGCACCCTATCCGAAATCAATCCTGTCGTGGACTCGCTCGTCACAAAAGTCGGTGGGATGGACGATTTGAAGGAATGCATAAGTCACAACTGTGGCGTTATCAAGATACAATTGACAAACTATACCAGGCTGATTATGGAAGATAAGGACTGCGAAGGTGGGAAGCGATGCCGGTCTACAAAGACAAGTATCTGGAGAGGTTTGACAATTGGTGAGATAAAGGGGGACATCGACATATTGGCTGGGCTGGATGTCAATCTGGACAACAATCCAGACATTTGTGGTCGTTGTACCACTAATTTTCACGAGGTGATGGCAGAAACAAGGCACTCGGTGTTCAATTTTTTTGTCGGAGAGGGTGGCACATGGGCCCAATTGGAGCACTTGAAAAGCCTTGCTTTGCAGGACTAAATTGACATTTGTATGTAGCTCAATTTGCAAAGGGTTTCGTTCCTGCGGTCAGTCGAGATGAGTTAATTTGCGAAGACAGCTCGGCGATCTCCGTCCGTTCATCTGAACCTGTTTCACTTCCTATGTATGAGCTTGATGTCGTTCACTTGTACGACTCGCCAACTGATTTTTTACTTAGATAACATATGGCGATTTGCTAATTAACTAAAGACGTTGAACCAGTGATAAGACGGAAAGTCGCGCGTCCTACGTGAAGCATGATGAGCACACGACTCTTCGTTCCCAGACCACCACCGACTTTCTAGTGATCGCAACCCATCGATCATCTTCCATGCACATACGTAACCTGGATCTTCAAGTCGAAGTCACGGTGCCTAGACCTGTTTTCTATCCAGTCATATTCATCCGTCATCCACAACAGGAAGGCTCACCTTGGGGATGACGGCGAAGCGCCAGCATGGACAAGGGTCGCTAGTGGTTGCTATCTATAGGAAGAACAGGTGGGGTAGTCAGCCAACGCGGAAACATGGCTACGAGCGGCCAGCGAACTCACGATATATATGGCACGCTTCACGATGCGCCCAATCGGCCATATGACAGATCTTCGCAGCCATATCGTGTGCAAAACCATGAAGGTGTTGTTGTATAGCTATGCCCAAGTGCGGCGTCCACGGGAAGTCTATCGCGAGGTCGAAACCGCAGTTTGACTTGCAGGCAGCGTTAACGTCTTCTGTATGTAGTTCTAGAGAAAGAGCGTACCATGAGACTGCTCCAGTGCTGTGCTTACTGATCCTGAGCGCCGGGATCGGCTCCAAAACGACTTTACACGCGGGAATGCGTGATCCAGTCCGTTAAGCGCGACGAATGTGCTCGTCATTTTACAACGGGGTAGGGTCATTGTATACAGGTCGAGCAGCACAGGGTATACACATATCGCGAGCGAAGTGAAGATGAATATTCTGTGAGACTTTCGCGTCCTTAACGACTAAAATACGTTGAGAATGGTGTGGAAGAGCGTTTCAAGATAACGTACTTACGAAATGTCGTGTTACCCATCAACGGATATACTTATCCTGACTCCTCACAGATTTTGAATGCTGTACAATATTCCTTCGAATCCAAAACTCCAACGAATTCGCAATTGAGAGACTAGCGGCGGGACGATCGAAATGTTCCACAGAGCTTGGAATGACTTGAGAAGTTTTGTTATTCGAGCTGGTGTGAGTTAAAAGGCTAGAATACAATGACCATGGATCAGTGAGTGAAATATAGAGGGAGAGACAGATAAAAACGCACATCGCACTAGATCGCACTAGATCGATCCGAAACTTCGTCTTTGGTAACTTGCATACCACGTGGAAGTGGCCGGTATTGTTTAAATAGCATCACAGCACTGCCGTATATTTCTTCAGTGTGGGATAGTACAACGAATGACTCCAGAGTGTTAGTTCAAGGCAGACGTTGTTGAGGCGGGAAAAATACATGATTGTTTGGCAACCAACTTGCGAATAAAATAGGTACGTAAACTTGACGATGTCGCTCCGATTGACTCGGAGGAGTCAATGAATTTGACAATGACAGACAATGACTCCTCTTGACTCCTCTTGCGCGCTCTGTTCTCCTTGAATGATCCTTCAGAACGATCACTACTCCACCGCTTGGTGCTTTTGATATTCGATCTCCTGCTGCTTTCATGTCGACTCATCGTGTCTACGTTTGGCAAGAAGCTGTTGAAACTTGAGGAGCTCGAGCGGTACAAACCTGGAGGTTACCACCCAGTCCACATTGACGATGAGATCCACGACCGATATCGCATTGTACACAATCTCGGTTTCGGCGGATGTTCTACCGTATGGCTCGCGAGCGATCTGCAGGAGGGTAAATTTGTTGCTTTGAAGTTCGTAACCGCTGCTGCGTCTACGGAAAGTCCAGAGGCTAGGGTTTTGCAGCATCTCAGCCCTCACACTCTGGACGACAATATGTTACGGAACTTCTCGAGAGCTTTGAAATTCAAGGTCCAAACGGCACGCATCGCTGCCTTGTCACGGAAGTTGTTGGTCCCAGTGTCGGTGGGATCAGATACGAGGCTAATTTGCCCGTCCCAGTGGCTTGAAGAATTTTGTCTCAGTGCGTTCAGGGGCTTTCATTTATTCACTCTTGTGGTGTCGTTCATGGAGGTACGTGAGCATCTCGTCAGGACGTCGTCTTCACCTTGACTCACCGCACGACTTAGACTTTTATTACAACAATATCTTATTTACTATGCCAAATCTTAACTCGTGGTCTATCGAAGACGTCTACAAAAACTTTGGGGAACCTCGGAGAAAACCCGTCAAGAGGCAGGATAGTCAAGCCCTGACATCAGCAGCACCGCGTTATGTCGTACTCCCACCAAATCCACGCCTCCTGGCCCAGCTTGTCCTGACTGAGGATTGCACTATCAAGATCGCCGATTTTGGCGGTTCCTTCCTCACGAGCGATCTGAAGAAGCCCGAATTATTGCACACGCCCGTTGCTCTCTCTGCTCCCGAGATTCTCTTCCAGGATGTCGTCGGCCCTCAAATCGACATCTGGGCCCTTGCGTGTACGATTTACGAACTCCTTGGTAATCACGCGCTTTTCAGCGACGACATCCTTTTTGAGAAGGCGTACATCCTCGGAAAATTCCCTGAACGCTGGTGGAATAAATGGGAAGACCGCTTAGAATACTTCGAGGAGGACGGAGCACTCAAGTTAGGCGCGACTCTAGGCGAAACTCCAGTCGGTTTGAAGGCACAGCTTAGGACGATTTGTTACGGTAACGATGAACGACAACGGGAGGTTAGTGGCTGTGACCTTGACGCTTTGGAGGTGATGTTGGATAAAATGCTACGATACCAGCCAGAGGACAGGGTTAGCATTGATCAGGTTGTACTACCGTTCTAAATACACCATCGGTCACAATCTCGCGCAACCTCATATAGTCTTCACGGGTGAGATATCGTTGGGTCTGCTAATTACTTATATCGTTGAAATGGAGTCACTGACATTCCCACTAATAGATATTGTACTCCTTTTACCCCTCTTCCATCCTACGCTGCAACGTTCATGTCTCCTGCGCCAAGTCCTGCATTTCGACTTCCCGTCTACAGCTGGATCGATTATGCCAAGAACCTCGAAAGATACATACCAGGAGGTTATCACCCGGTTCATCGCGATGATGAGTTCCAGGATGGCAGATATCGTATCGTGCACAAGCTTGGGTTCGGCACCTATTCGACCGTATGGCTCGCAAGAGACCTGCAGGCGAATCGTTTCGTTGCACTGAAATTTATTATCGCCAGCGCGTCCTTAGAAAAGTCGGAGACCAGGATACTGCACCACCTCAGTACATCGAATCCCTCGCACCCAGGACGACGATACGTCTCGACTTTACTCGATAGCTTCGAAGTTCACGGTCCAAATGGCTCTCATCGTTGCCTTGTCACGGAGGTGGCTGGTCCTAGTGTAGGCCGGGCTAAAAGTGGAAATAGAAATAGACTACTGTCCCGGTCGCGCGAAAGGTTGCCTCGCAGTGCGTACAGGGGCTTGCGTTTCTTCACTGTTGTGGTATTGTTCATGGAGGTACGTGAGTCTGCCTTTCAGCCAAGGGTCAATATCAATTTTTCGAAATTAAGACTTCCACCATAACAACATCCTCTTCGCTCTTCCTGGATTTCATTCGTGATCTATTGAGGACGTCTACCGCCATCTTGGGGAACCTGAAAGATATGACGTAGAGAGAAATGACGGCCAACCCTTGACACCAGCAGCACCCCGTTATGCCGTAATGAAACCAAGTGGCCCCAATCTACGCCAACTGAACAACCTCGTCCTAAACGAAGACTGTGTTATCAAGATTACGGATTTTGGCGAAGCATTCCTCATAACTGACCAGAACAAGCCCCGGGCACTGGCCACGCCCATCGCGCTTGCCGCTCCTGAGATCATATTCGGGGGCGCCATCGGCCCTCCAGGCGATGTATGGTCCCTTGCGTGCACACTCTACGACGTGCTCGGCGATCACAGCCTCCTTGAGTCATTCTGCGCTGATCGTAACGAAATCCTTTGCGAGATGGTTAGCATGCCTGGAAAACTCCCTGAACGGTGGTGGGACCAATGGAAGGAGCGCTCGACATTATTTGAAGAGGATGGCGCGTTCAAGCGAGGTTCAGGCAGTGTGAGAGACGACCCAAGGACAATTGATTTGAAGGAACGGCTGGGGAAGATGCGCCAGCGCGACGAAGATGGGCAAAGGGAATTCAGCGGTGATCTCGATACGTTGGAGGCTATGTTCGAGAAAATGCTGAAGTACGAGCCAGAGGATAGGATCAGAGTGGAGAACGTTGTTCTACCGTTCTAAGCTGCCGATGATGAATACGAGAAACTATCGTTTGTAGCAGTCGGTATGGGGAAGATCAACAGCGCCGGACTACACACAGTTAAGAACCCCGGCCTTAGTACGTTTGAGCATCCGATCATAGGAGACACTTACTCGAGAAGCATGTCAGTCGTGATGGTGTTCATCCGAGGTGTAGAATTTACGGGAAAGAAAATCATATCAAACAAGAACAAGGGTCCGATACTGAAAAAGAAAATATCACTTGCTTAGTGAAGGGCTCAAAGACAATCAATCGCTCATATATTGCCACACCTGAGGGAAGACGCTACGGTAAAACAAACTGAAACAGAGCCGTGTACGACAGCTCACCGCGTCGAGAAAACCACGCGTGACAGCACCATACGATTTTTTTTGTTTAGGCTTGAGATTTTGGGTAGCGTTTCAATCCGGAGAAGTGAATTCTGTAAGATCCTGGTGATTAGCATAGTTGAACGCCTTTACGCGGTCGAAGTGTGCGCACGCGTATCCAAATCGGTTGAGCTACGCTTCTGGTCATAACGTCAATACGATACAGTTCAGAACTTGTAAAATGGCGAGTGATGTTTTACACATCATCTGGTTATAATACTGATCAGCAACTGAGGATGTTAAAAGTAGGATAACTCGCAAAAAACTGATGGCGTTTTGCCTGAACGCGTACAAACTTACCTGGAGATCAGGACAACTACGAAAAAAATGCTTTTCAGAAGCTGCTCAACGAATTTTGGTGACCTTGATAGAGTGATTCAGCCCGGATACATTGCGAGCGACGTGGCCTTCTACTGGGCAGCTCAGTTTGAAACGTTTTGCACTTCACCCGGCCTTGTCCAGAACTCGGCATGTGTTGGTCTTCAAGCTCTTCAAGCTTCAGGACGCAAGATGAATCGCACGAAGCCCGGGGGACGCGTGTCAAAGTTTGTGCCTGTGGTTGTTGACAAACATCATAATCGATCGCTTTTTCCAAGCTTTTTCCGAACTTTCATCTCCCTGCGTGCCGATTGATTAGCAATTGCAAGTCAATCATATGCCTTTATACCCGTAATCAAGGTCTGTATTGAGGAATCTGGTCGTGCACTTATCGCTGCTCACCCAGGAGAAATCAGAGGTAGCGACTAACCTGTGGCTGTCCGCGACGATGCTTGTCTGGAAGTTCTCATGCCTCCGCGTTACCGAAAGAACCACTATGGCATGATACTTCTTTACTAAAGTTCAGTCACTTGACCCTTTAATGAAAGACCATCATAGCATGACTGGAAACCGAGTTGAATGGTGCGTGGATTAGCGGAGTCGCCATTCGGAAATAGACAGCCTTGTGGCTCATACTCGAAGAAAATGTGTACTAGGCACTAACGTCAGCAAACTTCTTCACAACGATCATGCGACGCCGTCGGCTCCAGTTGTCTGAATCGTCATCGACTCAGACATTCACTGTTTGTTACAGGGTATCTAAGGCTACGATCATACAATCATCGCTGGAGCATCGACTGTCATTTAAAACTGCCTCTATACTTCAGAATTCTTGACAAAACCCCAATTCTGTTCCACCTTGACTACCGCGCCATGGCCACCGAAATCCAACAGCTCGCCGACCTCATCTCGTCCTCTGTGTCGGCCCTACTCCAGACATGCAAGGAGAACAACACACCCTTCCCGCACCCCAACGAGCCGTTCAGCCTGCAGTCTGAGGTGTTCCGCGCGAACAAGGCCGCAGCCGATGCGACGAATATCATTGCTGCTGCGGCGATGCAGCTCGCGGAGCGCGTGTTGCCCCCCCACATATCTATAATGAATATTGTATCTGGTGTATGTTCCTTAACAACATCGGTCATCGGGAAGACGGCTTACCTCGCGCGTTTGAAATAGCATTTCAAGAATGCCGCACTTCGTGCTGCCTTGGAGCTCAACGTGACAGAGATTCTGCGCGAAGCTGGACCGCAGGTGCGTTTTTTGAGGTCTCGTACAAGTGGATTCGGAGTTAATGAGGAGTTCTTACTAGGGATTACATGTCACCAAGATTGCGAACATTTGCGGTGTGGACAGCAACAAACTCAGTAGGTTTTCTTCTTCGAGATGTGCCGCCGCAGGACCAGCTAAATTCATGGATGGCCCTCTAGGCAGATTGCTTCGCCTGCTGGCCCTCAACCAATGCTACAGGGAAGTCACTCCTGATGTGTACGCGAATACGAGAATATCTTCCATCATCGACAGTGGCAAATCCGTCGCCGAGCTCCTGAGCAAGTACGTATCTACCCACGCGATCGCATGCTTCCCAGTCATAATCATGCATTACAGGCCCGAAGATAAACATGACGGAACGCCAGGGTTCACAGCCCTTGTCGAATACGCGTATGCCCGCTCCAATACCGTTGTCCGCCAATCCACGAAAGCTAAAGCTTTTCTTCAGGGGTGGCGATGGCGCGAAATCTTCCGCTCATATTTTGGAGAACCTCAAGGACCCCAAGACGGCTCACTCAGACGAGCCTATCCACGCACCGTTCAACCGTGTCTGCAATTTCGATGGTCCGATGTTTGAGTGGTACGATCTTCCGGAGCAGTCATACCGCCGCCGCCGCTTTGACATAAGCATGCGTGGGATCGCGCAGATGCAACCGGCCGACATTCTGGATGACGGTGTGCCCCCTTCATTCGGGAAAGCGGATTTAGGAGCTGATCACCGTGTCGGGTATCTGCTTAGTTTTGGACTGGAAGGCACTCCCAGAAGGGTCAGTTGTCGTTGATGTCGGCGGAGGGATTGGGACGTGCTCTGTTGCGGTCGCCAGGAACCACAAGCACCTGAGGTTCATCGTACAGGACATGGCAGTCACATGCGAAAAGGCTGAGGCTGTACGGCTCGCTGTTTAAATTCATCCTGGGCTTACTGACATGATCCGCAGCATTGGAGCAACGAATCTCCCGAGGTGACCAACAGGCTTACCTTCACACGTAAGCATCCCAAGCTATGGAATACAGTCTTTAGCTGATTTACACTGATCCTGGATAGCCCACGATTTCTTCCAAGCCCAACCTGTCACCAACGCGTCCGTGTTCATCGCGAAACAGGTCTTGCACATGTGGGGCGACCGCTACTGCAGCAAGATCCTCAAGGAGCTCCGCGCAGCCGCAACTCCCGACACTAAGCTTGTCGTTATTGATAGTATCATCCCCTATGCATGCCATGACCCAACGTCTTACTCCGGCTTGAATAACGACCACCACCACGATGCGCCTGCGCCACTCCTACCGAATTTCGGGGCTGCAAGCGTGATGCCGTATTTCCTTGATCTCGCGGTAAGCAGTCCGTTGGACCGGCTTTCCTCACCACGATCTGATCGGGGACTGCAGATGATGATATTCATCAATTCGCAGGAGCGAACGATCGGGAAGATGGATAACCTGTTGAGGAGCACTGGGTGGAAAATTGATCAGGTGAAACAGCGCGACACAGGTAACCCTGCTACTATTCTCTGTAGCATACTCAACTAGCACTGTCGCGACTTGGATATACCGTTTGTACTCATGTGATTCAACTCATGTGCTGGGGACCACGTTATGCTTCAAATAAATGTCATTGAAGGCTACGTTTCTGTATATGTTTGCTGATAATAGTCGCTAGTGGTGAGGCACAACTATTACAACATCCCAAGATTTCTCAATCCAGACGCACGCCCGTGGCCAGGGACGTAGCACTTCGTTGCTTTTGGATGATTCCAATTATTTCCTTATAACGTCGATCCTCAAGGGAGATAACAAAGCACATACTGGAGACGGCGGACCCGACAACGTCGATGAAGACGCCCGCGATGCATACAGCTCAGAGTAGAGGACGCTGTTCTACCGTTCTAAGACGGCGATTATGATCACGAGAAAATATTGTTGTGCCAGTCAGAATGGGGAAGACCAGCGCCATACGCAGTCGAGAACCACGGACTTAGTACGTTTACGATCGTAGGAAGACATATTATACCGCCCGCTCAAGAAGTATGTCGGTCGTAATGCTGTCCACCCGAGGTGTAGCTCTCCTTGGAGAGAAAGTCATATCAAGCAAGGCTCTGGTATTAAATAAATATCAGGCATTGCCTAGCGGACGGCTCGCAAAAGAAAATCAGAGGAAAGACGCTACTGTAAAGCAAACGGAAACGGAATATGACTGCTCACCGCTTCAAGAAAACCAAGCGTAAGGGCACCACTGGCATACGGTTCTTTTTTTAGGCTTAAGATTTTTCAGTAACGTGTTCTGTGGTAGTCAGTTCTGTAAGATCCTGGTGATTAGCATAGTTGAATGCCTTTACAAGGTCAAAATGTGCGCACGCGTACCCTAATTGACAGAGCTGCGGGCCGACTTCCCGACGCAGACGACAGCATCTTGGTATGCCCCCTCAGCAAGCTAATCGGATGCTGTGGTAGCGGCAGCCCGAGTCGTTAGTGGTGACAAACATGACCTTATGGGAGTGGATGTCAGATTTCCAAGTTAAGGGAGCCCTCAGTGAGCGGCTCGTCCTGTGATCTGAGGACAACGGGAGAGAATTCGGACTGGTACGCACTCGATTAATCGATCATTCCACTTATCAGCTCTAGCGTGAATAACACCAAAACCTGGAACCAGGGTAGCATTGCAGGCGAAGTTCTCTAATCTAGTACCACAGTCTACGCACTGACAGAATGGAAAATACTAAGGGAGACGTCACGCGTCACGGGCGTGATGAGGTTTCCGGATATCTCGGGTTAGCTCCGGGTCTGGTCACAAATTTCTTCCAGGCTGGCTCGCTGAGTCTCTACTTACAGAGTGTCCTACCATTTTACAGGTATCATGAGTGTTCCACTCCTTCGTCAAAGCGAATATTTTGTGCTTTTATGTTCTTTGATCGATTAGGGCACTCTATGCTGTAAAAATCTTCGTCAGTCTTGTTCATTCCATTCTTTTCCTACTGACATATGTGGAGCGATCTGGTAACGTTAAAATGGGAACTCTGCTCCGTTCTATGATTCTGGGAATGTGGACGTCTACGGACCTTCCTGTGCAAAGAATACCGAGCACTGTTTCTTTAGACGCCCAATCGATATTACTCTAGCGCACGAGGCAACCATGAGGCACCATCGCAGGAGTGAGGTCTCTCGAAGCTCCTTCCTGTTGAGCAGCCGATACCTACCTATTACGGACGGTTACATAATCTCTTATGTTTTCTTTGGTCGTTATGCTCCGACACACCTCAGTGCTTTCATATCACTGAGGTGTAAGTTCTTCATACATATTGACTCGTTATCTTGTACTGATACCCCCGTAGTATATCTTACACTTCCGTTACAGGTATACTCAATATACAC
>JABCKH010000568.1:0-12007 GCA_018851285.1 Lyophyllum semitale | reverse complement strand
ACACGATTGCATGTCGACGAAACCTCTCGAAACGCTCAAGCCGGGACTACTTAGCCTTGAAAAATGCATGAAAATACCCCATAATCTGTGATAACCCATAGTTTTCGGCTTCCACCGACAGCTATGGGTTAAGACAGCTTCGACTGTATTACTCAGTGTCATCAAAAGCGCTGAAGACTGCGACAGCTGTTAATCGGGAGTGATGAATCAGCATGAGTAATCGGTTTTCGTTGAAAGGCTAGGCCTACTCACCAGCCCTTCGAATCTATGCATTCATTAGAACCAAAAAGGGCTTAGCGCATGTGTACTTCGTGAACAAGCCAATTGTCATGGGCGGAAACGGGGCTGGCAGCTGAAAACTCCGAGGCGTTCAATATCGACACGCTCGATGATTTGGACCCGAGTTCGGAGAATGGCACCGGTGTAAGAGCAAGATCAACATTCGATGAAACGAGTAGCAATTCGGCAGGAGATCATGTGGGGCGGGCACGGCGGCAGGCCCAGATTACATAAGCGATTAATGATCGGGTTCGATCGGTTTGCTGTCAAACTGCGGTTTGTCGACGACGGTGAACCTGAGCAGACTCTTTTCCCCAACTTCCAGACCTCCGCGCTAGAGCTCTACACGGATACACGCTCCTTTAACCCCCCCTACAATCATGTCGCTTCCCACTACAAGTCAGTAAAAACAGCTTATTGTGTCAATATAACCCACTGATCAATGTCCCTTTTTTTCCCGCAGGTCCGACGACGACGACGTATGTCGTTTTTTTTGGCTACTTCGCTCGCTGGTTCTAACTAAAAGACATCTACATAGGTCTACCACGTCATCGCCGACATCGACACCACCTTCCACCACTCCCACTCCCACGCCCCCCACAACTACACCCTCTTCAACCCCCACCAGCAGCCCTACGACTACCTCCACTCCAATTACCACCACCACCACCACCACTCCCTCAAGTACGTCAAGTGCCCCCACTTCTACTTCAACCCCAACCTCGACCATTCCGCCTACAACAACCTCGTCGTCCAGCAGAACCAGCATCCAAGTAACAACCTCAAACGGAAACATCGTCACCACCACCTCCGTCATCGCCATCACACCCACCCTCTCCGCACCAAGCACCACCGCCGCCGCCTCCACCAACAAAGGGTACCGTCCCGTCCCTTTATCCCCACCCACTACCCTAACCCTAACCCCCCCCCCCTCCCCTCCAAATCTAGATTCTTCCAAAACACAGGCGCAGTCGCCGGCGTCTTCACCGTCGTCGGCCTAGTCGGGCTCGCCCTCATCATCGCCCTCCTCACCAACATCATCCGCCGCCGCCGCGCCAAGCGCTTCGACCTCGAGATCGAAGCCGCCGCCGCCGAAGCCGCTTCCGCCCCCGTCCCCGTCTTCCTCGACGACGAAGACGACGACTACGGGCGTGGTGGGCGTGCAGGAGGTGGCGGGTACTCCTCCGCCGGGCATTACTCTGACGTGTCCTCGCACGGGACGCATGGCCAGCCGGCGTTGAGCACTAGTGGGGGCGGGCATGGTGAGACGTATGGGATGCGTGAGCTTGGGCCGTCGGGTGTGGGTGCGGGTGCGAGTTCCGGGGAGAGTTATAACCCGTATGCGATGGTGGGGAGCGGGGCGGCGGGTGCGGCCGGGGTGGGTGTGGCGAGGGCGAGGAGTACAAGGGACCCGGGGGCATTTGCGAGTGGGCTGCAGGCGGGTGCTACGCCGTACCCTGCGTTTGCTGGGCCCGGGGCGTACCAGCAGCAGCAGCAGCAGCAGCAACAGATGTATGCGGATGCGGGGCATGGTCAGCAGATGTACGCGGATGCCGGGCATGGGCAGGGGTATGCCGGCGGACCGGAGTATGATTATGATATGGCAGGGACGGGTGCGGGTGCGGCTGGAGTACAGCGCGGGATCTCGCTCAGTCATTCCCAGGACCATGGCCAGAGCCAGATGTATGCGCAGCAGCAGCAGCAGCCGGCACAGGGCGGGTACTTCCCGAATCCGTTCGAGTCGTCGTCTTCCCCTCCGCCGCTGCCGAAGGAGGACTATGCGGCGCACTATGCGAGCGCCGTGCCTGCGGAGGAGGATGCGTATGGTGGGTATGTGGTTGAACACCAGCCGCATGGCACGAGTGTGGATTCGAGGAGTGCGTATGAGGATGAGGAGGAGGAGGTGCCTACACCGAGGATGCTTAAGGTATGTTTTTCGGGTCTTTTTTCTTTTGTTGAGAGGGATGCTGATCGGTGTTGTAGGTGGCGAATGAGTAAAATTCCGTCTGCGCTATCGACACCTACGCCACGGGCGTATCTTGATCTTGCTTCACCACTGTTATCCCTGGCTTTTTGTCTGACCCGCTTTCCCACCCCTCTCTTTGCTCGCTACTACGCTTTTTTTTAGAAAAAGAAATATCGCGTCTTACCGTTCCGTCTGCTAACCCATTACTAAACTTTTCCTTCGTCCCCTCGATCTACATAATCCTAGGCCTCGTTCTCCTTTTTCCCCCTCTTCTGTCGAGGGCTTTCTTGTCTTTGTTATTTTCTTGTCGTTCTATACTGGCCTGTCTTATCTTCCGCGAAGCTGTCAGCTGGCCACCCCTTTTCGTTATACTCTCCTCTCCTCTCCTCTCCTCCCCATCCTCATCCTACTCACACTCATACCAACCCCGCGTTACCCGCCCACTCTATAGTATACCTCACTGCTCTACCACCACCCTGCACCCCGCACCCGCCCTCGCGAACTCGAATTCGAACTTGAACTCTTTCCATGCACCCTCATGTCCGTCGTCTTTTGTGCGCCGGTTTATGCTCCGTTTTACAACTGTTGTTCCTTTTTGACATATATATATAGTTTCCGATGTACCAGATGCTTAATTTTATTTTCTATTTCTCTCTGTCTTTCTCTTGCTTTGTCCGCTGGTTCCCTCATCCTCTCTCCCTTGCTCGGTTCTCGGACTCTTCTATGGCTGAAGTAGAAGCGCCTACCCTCGATGTTCTAGGACGTGCGGCCTCGGGTTTGTCTTTCGCGTAACGTGCACTGTTGCTCGGCGCTCAGCCTTATTTTTGGCATCGCGAAGGGTTCCGGAGGCGCGCAGAATGCTTATCCGTCCTCCTGATGTATAATTGTTACCTATGCCTAGGTCGAACAGCAATCCCGAACGGCGATGTGGAGTAAGTTATGGATGGCCGATGTCGTTCTGCTCTTCCGGCGACAAATGATTTTTTTTTCAGTCACAGATCTGAAGAGGGCGTCAGTTAGCTTGAACGTACCCCCACCCCCCCGGCAGCCTCGAAGGCTGACTGACAACTTGGGAAAGTTTGAATCACATTCTTGTTGAATCCCGCCTGTTGGAAGCGCCACCGTTATTGCTGTTGTTCACGAGGTGCTGTGTTGCTCCAAATTCTGCGCGACTGCGTTGGTTGCATGCTATAACGGCGTTCGAAGCGAGGTGCGGGTCATATCCCTAATTTTTAACATTACTGAGCGACGAAGGCAGAAAGAAGGGTTGTAATATTCCGTATGAAATCAGAACATAAGCTAACGGACGGTCGACTATTCATTCGTACAGACACGGTCAAAAATAAAGTCCTACCTACTACTTCAATAACTCATCAATGAAAGCGAGACTATCTGGGCGAATGACTGTCTCATTGATGTAGGCGCTAGGGTAGGTTCTGCATCACAATGAGGTGAGAATGAGCGATCGAAAATACTTGAAACTACTGACCTATCGTCGGGACCAAATTCTAGATTGCCATCTGCGTCCCTTTGAATCTCGACTCCGTTTGAGTCTTTCAAGTCCTTATGGGTTCTCCACCAGTCCTTGTTCGCTGTTGGCAGCCACATAAGCGAGTGGCTGATTTTTCCCAGCGCAAGAGCGGAGAACGCGAAATTGGCCAGAAGAGGAGTGGCGTCCTCTATGTCATATTCCCGAGACATAAACAGAATGCCGGGTTGGTGCGCCTGTCGTGCGAAAAAGAACGTTCGCGAATATGACGAGAGCATAGCATATTTGACGCGTTTAGCGATCATTTGCGACCAGAGCTGTTTGGGAGAAACACCAGTTAGTAATTGGTAGGTTGGAGACAGCCGAGCACACACCTGCACAATAATTTTCGTCTCTTTGGAGAACGTGGAAGCTTTTGCTTTCGTCGGCCAATGGAACTTGATAGCACGTCCAAGAGGCATACCACGCCAACTGGCAGTCATCAATCGAAAAGCGAGAAGTCCGTCTTGGAGCACCGTATCGTTCTTGATTTCTGCGACCTGTTTAATATCTTCAGCAGTTTTGCCCAAGACTAGCCCGTCGGCAATATGCTCCTTCCCCCCACAGGAGCGAAGGTTGGGAAAGTCCTGCCTGGATTGCCAAGGCGTCTTTTCGCCTAGAGCCTGGATGGCCGAGATCGCAGGTCTTACAAGTACTGACCACACCCAATCTTCGGTGTCGTGCTCGGTTGATATACGCGATGGTAGAAGACGCGAGGTGTAGAATGGATGAACACTTGTAATCCACGGGTCATTCGGTTGCAAGGGTTCATGTTCCAGGAGAAGCCTCTCCGCGTGGAGAAAAAGCTGATCAACGAGAGGGGCGAATGGAACGATTCCATTGAGCTGTTCTTCGAGGGGAAAGTTGCGTTCTGTGTGGGTGGGAGGACGTGTGCTTTTCGACAGCTTTCCATCTTCATTGAATGTGAATTCTTCGGGAGTGGGAGGAACTTTGATTCGGAGGATGTCGTAAAGATTGATTTCCTGGTTGGGTGGCCCGTTGACCGTCAAGACACTACGATCCCTAGTCAACCTTGCCGCCTTCTGGATCCTAAAGTTTATCATCAGTAAGATTCATGAGGCTCGATCGAAGAACAATGTACCGTTTACTTTTCCGTATGCGCTCTGTAATATCACTGCTGGCAGGACTTGGATCTAGCTCTAGAGCCTCCAAAGGCTCAACGATGTCGAGCAGATTTGGTAGGACATTAGCCTGTGTAGTCGGGGTTGGTTCCTGATCCGACATTAATAGATCTTGGGGAAGATGAGATGGCTAGGGCAACGGTGATTGGAATGGTTCGAGTGAGGAACGAAATGCAAAATTCGAAGGTCATATATATGCATGAGAACAATAAGTGCTCGTAATCGACCTAACGCGCAGTAAATGACAATATGCGGAACACCCAAGAATCAGGAATGAAAAATTGCGGCAACGAGAACAATTGTTTATTGATCAGGATCCACACTGTGGCGTGGTTTGAACTGCTGACATGTAAAATAACGTGCACTGATAATAGGAACGACGCGGTGTGTAATATCGGTATGGCGTGGGGACAATAGCTGTGACGAGAACAATCGTTCATTAATCAGGATCCACACTGTGGCGTTGTTTGAACTGCTAACAGGCTAAACAAGGAACATCATGGTGTGCACTGGCGGTACAACTCGGAGACAATAGCTGCAACGAGAACTATTGTCTATTGATCAGGATCCACAGGCAGTGTTTCATTAAATTTGATATCGATATGAGTAGAAAACAATTGCAGAATCACAGAAACTTGGAGAAGCCGCTTCTGGAGGCCACGGTTGTTGATTACGTCACGTGACCACTAAATTCGAACTATATATGAGATCTTGCAAAAAGCTTAATCAAGTACCAATCCTCGGCCACACCCAAACGTCTTAGCTTAATTCCCGTCTAGCTCATGAGCAATCTAATCCTGTCTTGCCACCTTGGTAACAACCACGAATGGGATCTCCCTGCAGAACCATTTGTGTTGCAACGCGTCATTCAGGCTCCCGAACTCTCCACACCCGTTACACTCTCTTATCACATCGACAACGTCACAAAGCTGTACGAAGGCGATTACACTACTGTCTACTGTGCCTCGCTCCTCGGCCACGAGTCGGGCGAACTGCGTAATATCGTACTGAAGACTGATGTTGATGCACGATACCCGCGTACTGTCGAGTACAGTCAAGAAGCCCTGCGATACGAGAAGGGTCTCAAACAACTACAGGGGAGCTACATTCCCCGTTGCTATGGGCTCTTCCAAGCGACAATGTACAATAAACTTGTCTCCGTGCTGCTACTGGACGATTGTGGTAGAAGTGTCAACTTGCGCGATGACAGTCTTTCGTACTCGGAGAAGTGAGTACCACGTCGCCTTCAGTATAATTAATTCATACTGAACAAGGTGTGCTTAGAACTCGGATATTCAAGCTTTTTACGAAACTCCATGCGGCTGGTTTCGCGCACCACGATGTTGATGGACGAAATATCGTGAAAAACAAAGACGGCAAATTCTTTCTCATCGATCTCGAAGATTCGAAGCCACACACGTGTGGACTGCGCCTCTATGTTCTCGTCGGCAATTTTGCGCCCTCTAAAGAGGAATTCGGGTGTTCAGAGTTGCATCACGTCGCTATGACACTGGACTTTTGGGTTCCAGGTGTGTATACAATACCTTGACATAACACTCATTTTGAAACAATCCACCTAGAAATTCTAAAGTTTTACGGGTATCAAGTACCCGTCTGCAAGTACATGGAAGGGGAAGCCGAGAATCTTGTAGGGTTGTTACCGGATCATATGCTCCGAGCAGTCGGGGCCCGCGAGGAGGCCTTACAACACGCCAAAAATATGATCACAGATGTTGAAGAAATTCAGGCACACTTTGCAAAGGTTCCTGACGAAAAACGATACCTCCACCCGTCCTTCTATCCGAAGCTGCAAGCCCACACAGAAGATTTTGAAACATAATTCTGACATAGAGGCTTCGGGAGACAGAATGCGATGGAGGTGGTTTTTGCCGTACGTAGCGATCAGCATTTAGGAGTCCATTAAATAACAAACACATTCCCCACAAGGTGCTGTCCGTGTGAGCGTATCTGACTTTCCCCGGTACAACCGGTAGGAGGGAGCGTGTTTGTATATCATCTGCGGTTGTAACACACCCGACGCGCTCGAAGTCGTACAACCAGGGCACAAGACGTCGCCGCCGCCCGCCCCCCCCCCACCTCGAAGATACCAGGATTGCATGTTATACCACAGTTCATCATGGCTATCCAATAATATGCCAAGATTTGACTTCTGCCCCACTATTTGCTCCATAACGTACATTTAAATAAATATCGTCAACGAAGGGATGGTGACGAGAATAAATATATGTACAATCATGAATAGATTGGTCGGAGTGGAGCTTTGAAGGGACGAAATCTGAGATAAGAAAATTGGCGTAGAAAAAGAAAGGACATAACACCCGGCGCACCCGCACGTGGAGAAAACGATGTCGCGCGTTAATTCACCTGCTCGGACGTTCCCTCCCGTCCAAATATTTCTGCTGACCCTTCCTGTGCTTCTCTACTCGCCTGTCCTTCATATACACCCTTACGCCCTTACAGGCCAGATATGTCCAGTACATTACACCGTAGAGCGAAAATAAGGGCCACATACCGTAGAATCGGGCGAGTATTCTCAGGGCGCAAGATGACACCTCACAGCGGTGCACCGAATTCATCAAAGTTCTAGCCGGGATTGGCGGGCGGGAGACTGTCGATGCCTCGGATTGAGTCCCACCCACGATAAATAAGGGATTAACCCCACCTGAATAATCAAGTTCTGTACCACGCCGGATCTACTTGTTACAATATCCTAGCAAGGAGAAAAGTGCGGCGGCGGCAGTGTGACAGGTTCATGACGCCGTCGACTTTGGCATTTAATAGCGCGCGCTTCGCTCGTGATGAGCACCAAACCGAATCGTTAACGCCCCCGAGTAAATTCCGAATACTAATAAAGACGATGAAACTGCAAAAAGAACGAACTTTAGTTCAACACCGGCTAGAAAACCGAACACACAAATACCTTTGTTCCGAACCACCTGCCACATCGATCCTGGCGGAGACTCTAATATCCTTGCGTCCGCACCTCTGCACCACCTTCCAGCGCGGCAACTGACCATGGCCGCTGGAAGTGAGCTGGTGAACCAAGGAGCGGAATGTAAGGGTAAGACGGAGGAGACGAGTATTTGGGTGGAATTCTCAGATGTCGCTCAGAGTCTAGCGTAACTCGAGGTGATCTTCGTATCGATTATGACCAGTGATGTAAGAGATTGATAAGATAGCGCCCTAGGGTTGGGGCGGAGAAGGAACGGTAGTGCTGTTGGTGATTTGGGGTGGATGTGCGGTGGCGATACTCGTCGCTCGATGGTGATCGTAACGCCGGAGAGGACAGAAAAATACGCGGTAGTCATGTATGTCGAGCGTAGATGGAGGAGACGCGTATGGGAATAATTCGGATGGAAATCTCAGAGATTCGGATGAATAACAGCCATATGAAGGATTGGCGACTAACATGGCGCCGGACGAGCGACGGTAGTGTTGCTGGTGATAGTGGATAAAACTGCGGTGCATGTCCTGCGAAGATTTTCGCCGCCGTAGCTGGGTTTTGTAACGCTGGGGAGTACGGAAAATACCACATAGGCACATATGTTGATCAGAGGAGTAACCAGGATATGTATCCAGGCAAGTCCTTTCCTAACAACGTAATTGGAGGAGAACTGGAAGCGCGTCACTGATCATAGATTCTGACCCCTAATTGTATTCCTGTTCATCGGCGTTCAGTCAGTGAATACAGGAAACTGGTGCAGCACGTACTGAAATACTCCGCAGGCAAGTCACTTAGGGTTAGGGTTTAAGTCTTACAGACGAAAGTCGAAGCTTGCAGTTGCACGGCAGCGCGCGCCTGGGAGTGGCCACGGGCTGACCATTGTACTAATGTTCGTCAGATTTTAAGGGCATGATGGAGGAAAACGACGCAGGACTCACCGAGATATAGAAATCAGCTCTTCAGACAATATCTCAGCGAAAAAGTCGACATTGCGAAGATCCGGAATAGATCACCTAGTCGTAGCAGTCAGACGCTAATCACATTAAATTTCGTTGCAAATTGGTTGGCTTTGAAGCCCTGGATGGATCGAAACGACACAGGACTCACCGATAAGACGGAGACTGGTTCAAGCGCAGCCTCAGGGATGCCTGAGACGTGCAAGGCTCGCACCGAGCGACGGTAAATGCCTTACTGAAGTTATAGTGGACAAATCAGAGACGAAGTACGCTGTAGAGTATTAAGGAAAGGACCTTGCCTCATTTTCACGTTTCTCCGCTAATTTGCGCAAACTGCAGGCCGCTCTGCTGGCACACTCGAAGGCATAACAATGAGGGTATGATGTTGAGTAATTGTAGAATGACCTAAAGGTGTACATACAGCTTAGGATGCTGTACGGGGTTAGGGACCCATCGCAGCGAGGCAAAAGCTCTAGCAGGGTTGCTGGCGGCTGGCTAACGTTGTATGATGTATATAGTTTCCAAAGCAGAGGGTGTAATTTCGCCACCTGTACGAAGTTCGAAGAGCGAGAACAGGAACCAGCTGCAGAATACAGGTGTCACTTTAGGTAGACATCGTGGTTGAAGAGATGGTTGAAATCTGCAGGCCCGGGCGGGCCGATCGGCGCGTCAAACCGCCGCGCGAGAGTCTGTTTGATCGCTTGTTCAATGTTGATCGCCTTTCACGACGACCCACTGCAACTCATAGTACTCATCCACTGTCAAGTGCTCACTCGATTACCTGCTCACATATTCGCCGACAAACGGTGGGAAATTCGCTGCACCTCAAGCACCAAAATGTTCACTTCCCGGCACAACAAAATTCGTTCGTCAGCATTCAACGGAATTTCAACCTTCCCCGGGCCACCAACACGTTCATTTTTCTTACATTTTAACCTGAAAGGTCATACATCTAACCCTTAATATACTGCCGTTCATTCTCAACCCGTCATTGGCGCACAAGCCGCAGAAATACCGCACTGCTTTCCACACAAGTATATCAAACACCAGACCTGACAGGGGACATTGCAGAACTTGTGAACGGAGTCGTGCTTCTTTCTTGTCTTTGCACTCGGGTACGTGCATATCCTTCTCGTGACTTTTCACTGCTGATACACGTCATCAAGTAGGATGATGGCCGTCGTGAGATCTGTCAAGTTAACACAAAATGGTGAGTTCTCCTTTCGTATCTGCCTTTTCCTAGCAGTCGTCGTGGTCCCCTCTCCCGTATTCCTCTCCCGCCATCTCATTCCTCTACGTTATGACCCATTCTCTACTCGCATGACACTTCTCCGCCTACTTTCCAGTTTCATTCAGCTCCTGCTATTCACTTTCGCCGTAACTTGTATTGATGCATTAACGTCAGCCTCTTCACCCCCTTCTCTAACTTCTCGGCATACCATATGGCCCTCTTTCTTCTTGTGTCGCTCCTCCACGGCAAGGAATAATTCAACTCGGCCCAATTGAGTGACCACGACTCTCTAGGTATGTGCTTTTGAGTCTCAAACTCGCGTGTGATAAGTTCAATTTCAATGCTGATGACACATGCCCCGCAGGTCTGGGGCTCCTCAACGAGGCGCCCGCGCATCATTGAAGACTAGCTGCGGGCCTGCGCCACAGAAGCACTGGGATTTTGGGCTCGGGGTATGCGCAGCAGGGAAATGTTGACAGGCTTCAGGTATGAAAGAACGGTATCGTTCACGACGATTCGGGTTCGTTAACTTCTTTTTCTTTTGTCATTTGATCCTAACTAACACTTCAGCCCCTGTCGTTTCTCAGAAGCGCGAAAACGCCCTGCTTCACCATCACCTCTCCAGCGACTGTATCTAAGGAATTTCTGAGAACTCGTTGATATGGACAATGACAATCTCGCGATTCGAGTATTCTAGCTCAACTCAGCTTATGTTCGACTTCCTCACATATAGTACCTGCGTAACCATTTCGCGGCAACAACGATGGGCGACGGTGTATATTGATTAGCGCGACAATGTCCTGCTCTTCATAAGACTCATCTCAGAATTGACGTTATGACTCCCTGGAGTGGAGCTTGTCTTGAAGTCGAGGGTCGCCTCTTTGATTGTTGTGTTTCCTGTTATCTGCTTCCACGAGCGTAGGCCTCGCCAACCACGGACGGGTAAACCTATACTGAGAGGTCGACCTTTTCTTGTCAAAGCTGAAGATACCACGGCACGGGTATGTCTGAAAGCCAAATGTCGCGCGGATGCGATCAGTACCAATTGTGACTTTTATCCAGGAGTTTACCCTTGAAGTTTAACGTTCAACGCCCAGCCTGAATTCAAATATTTCGGCGGACGATGGATTTGGATTTATTATGCGAGTAATGTGTGTGCGTTGTGGGCTTGAGCATGTTTCATCATAGTACTTAGCCAATTATGTAGCTAGAGCCCACGGCGAACTAATTTTTCCCGGTTGTGGGACCGCGTCCGCCATGCGGCCGTAAATCATGCGTCATGAGTATTCTACTGGTTCAACAAATTCAGATTTTGACAAAAATACCCGCGATAGGCAGATCGAATCGTACATGCTACCAGGCGTCACCTGGGAGTCGACACTAGCCTCCAGTAGCTGACCTAATACTTATATCAGATGATGGTCGATCTGATTTTATATAAAGTCGACACCATGATGCCTAGATCGACTGCGATCGGTGGCTGTGCGTGTTTGATCTCAGTGAACATCGTCCTTACATCGTCCCAAGCGGTCATACGCAGAGCCTCGATCCCAATATCGTATGATCTACGCTACCGTTTGAATGTCCAACTCGCCATCAGAGGGTCATTTCACTCAATCCGATTGCTGATCCGCCTCCACGTCCCGCATCCAGGCAAGCCGCCTGTCCTGTTGAGCAGCCGATACCAATACCTATTATGGACACTTACGTAATCACGTTATGTTTTCTTCGGTCGTTTCTCTCCGACACACCTCAGTGCTTTTCAATCACTGAGGTGTAAGTTCTTCATATATATTCATTCGCTATCTCTTACTGATACCTCGTAGTATACTTTACATTACCATTATACTCAATATACATTAGAGTGCTTTTCAATCACTGAGGTTATACCTTACATTACCATTACAGTCTCCAACCTCATTCTGTTCTGCTCCGTTACC
>JABCKH010000567.1:0-12016 GCA_018851285.1 Lyophyllum semitale | reverse complement strand
GACGCGGGGTCCGACGGCAAATTGAAGCCCAGTGCAAGCGTCGGGTACGTTTTATTACTTGCGCGATGAAGCAGTATCATGCTTATTATCAGTAGCTTGTCCACTTATACCACAAGGAGTGAAGTCCCGGGTGGAGGTGACAAGAACTGCTGGGCGTATGTCTGCCTCCTCCGACCTTTTGACGGAGTTACTGATGCTTGATTCAGTGCGGACTCCGCGGCGTTGACCCACGCTGGCTTCAATGTTGGTGCCGCGAGAAAAGGCCATGTGCTAGTTAGCCTCACTCGAGCTATGACCGCGAACGACGCCATGGCATCCTTCAACGGGATCTTCAAGAAACTGGCGAATGTAGCCCCGCCGCCAAAGAAAAAGGGAAAGCGCAGCGACACAGAAACGTACATGCACCGGAGCCAACGACGTGCCGTAGCATACATTTTGTAGGGGGAGTATTGTACATTTATTTTCCCTAAGTACCCTGTTGTCCTTCGGCTACTTTTGTAAAGACTGCCGCTTGTAAATCAACAGATTTCGGAAATAATCCTACGCTAGACGGATTTCTCGACATGAGTAAAGTTGAGCAAGTTGGAGCAAATTGGGCAGGCCCACGCTGGCCCTCACTGGCCCACGCTGTAAGAAATGCGGAAATTAATTGGTCCAATGAACGCTACATATTTAGATATACGTACTTGGGCATCTGTCGCGCCCCACCTAAGTAGCGCGGAACTCAACACCACCATACTCGCCCAAATTCCAAAGCTTAACAAAGCGCAGCCCAGCCTGCTCACCAATCTCGATGAACTGCTCCAGCGTGCGTTCCTTGCTATTGAGCATGGCCATCATGTCGAGGTCGAGGTTGTACTGCCGAATACGTCCTACACCATAATTGGGGAGCAGCGGCTCCGGAGCCTGTGTGAATGCCGAACCTGCGCCTTCTGTACGGCGGTTTGCGTGTGCGAGAACATATTCATCTGTACGTGTTACACGCTTGCGGTCAGCGGGATGATGCTCGCGGGGAAGGGACGCTACCCACGAATCAGCACGCGGCTATCTGGCTTGAATGCGTCACGAACATTGCGGAGAATCAGGATACATTCCTCGTCGGGCCAATTATGCCTATTTGAAATTGTCAGCTGTACTGACTATGCTGTTATTTCCCAAGTACCAACAGGATGTTTTTCAACTAGATCAATCATATTGGGCGAGAAACGTCAGTCAGATCGCCGTGCATGAAGCAAGCAGTACTGGGCCAGACATCCTTACATAGTATACATCACATCCCTTGATCGGCGGTTCTGTGAGAAAGTCCATCGCTTTGAATTCGATCCTGTTCTCAGCTATCGCGTCTGGACAGTCCTTTGGCCACACTTCTGTTTGCGCTTGGACGATGCGGTCAGGTAAATCTTGAAGCTTGAGTTGAAGCTTGGGGTAGGCTTTTACCAGCTGCATGGTCATAGTGCCAACACCGCCTCCGACGTCGCAAATCATTGCCCCAGAGCCTAAAGACTCCCAAGGGAAACCTTCAACGACGCCAATCACATATCAGTAACGTTGACCGCGCTGCATATATCAGGGGACGTACCACTGATAATAGCATTAGCTCCGACTGCGTTACCCCAGCCGATCATCCCGAGGCCAAAGCGAGCCCCAAGCTTTGCACCTTCCGGTGTGGCCTGCGGTCACAAGGTTAGTCAAACGGCAGTCGATTCGAGAACTGTATGAAGCCTGACTCCTTCATACCACTTGAAGAGAGATCCAGAGTACCCTGTAGACTTGTTCCACGCGGTATGCTCGGGCGCTTGAGATTGGCCCCATTCAGGATCAGCCAACACACCAGGTAGCAGTGACATTGCCTTGTTGACTTCATCGATGCTAAGCATTCGGTGTTGGGATCCTTGAAATGACAAGTATAATTCGTGCGCACACATGCAACGCCATGCTTGATAGCGGGTTGGAAGACAAAAGCTGGAGACTGAGACGGTTGTTCGCGAATACGTCTTTGGAGACTGATCCGAGATGGAAGATGAGAGAGTATTTGGAAACACGGGAGGTAATGCAGACCTTCTCGGAAGATATGTTTAGATGCAAGTAGCCGCAGAATTCGCCCAAGTTTCTCATCGTTAACGACGGTTCTGGCTCCGAGTTCTGATACATGCATCCCGAACGGTTTCTCCTGAAGAATTTCAGGGATATTGAAGGTGATGGCAACGTGCAGACAACCGGGCTCGTATACCTGGTAACTAGGTTATAGACAAGCATGGCAGTCAAAAACTGTAGTTTTACCTGCATTGCTCTCTAAAGGGCGGAAAGGAAGTCAGATACTCAAAACACGCGATATGGATTCGAAAGAATTGAGTACGTTAAGCATGGTGTGGGTAGGACGCGCGACCGTCGCTGACAGTTGTGCGCACGCTCCCTCCAGAATCTGTACAGCTTCTCTTAGTTTGGGAGATGAGATTTCAGAGTCGAATGGATGGGGAGTGGTGTCGTCCAAAGATGGCACATAAGGCTTGGAAGACTCTGCGTAATGGTCTTCGATAACAGCCGCTGCATCTGTTATGAGAGCCACAAGCGCAGAGACTTGTCCGTTCGGAGAGATACTTGTTGACATGACAGTGAGGACAACGAAAGAGATAGAAAGTTAAATAAGTTCATATTGTGTAGCATGACTGCGGATGTGAGTGGTTTCACTTGTCGCGATGCTGACTAGTCGCGCACAGCCCAAATTATTTTTAGGACTCACTTGAACTTAGTACAGTAAGATTACAAGTACAGTTGTTGTTTAGAATATATCCGATCGACATAAGGGACAGCTAGAGGAGTGGCTTGTGTTGAACCACTAGAAAAAAGAGAATAATTCATCTAGCCAGACGGGTGCATATGAAGAAAGCACTGTACCTTGTATAAACACCCAGCATGGAAACGGTTCTTACACGTCCTGCATGGTTTTCGAGGAAGGCTGCCATCCATGACGCTGATAATTCTGCAACTCTCGTTGAGTCAAGTATGCCTGTAGGGATGATGGACACTAACGAGTAACATATGGCACATTCCACTTGACCTTCGAAGTGCAATTGAACATTTTTCTTGAATAACCCCAATCCGTCCACGATTCTCCCATTCTATAGCTACTGTGAGCGGTGGCTCGGTTATTTAGATGCGATTGTGGACCTACATGAGACCAAATGATCTGCTGCACAGCGAGTATCCACGCTCTCCATCGGTTCTCGTCAACTCCAACCCTCTTCAGGTCTTTGATTTCGATTTTATGAAGGGGCCAGTCAGCTGGAATCTTGAGCTTGACTTCGAGCTGATGTTCATCCACCAAATAGGATGCCACAACTTCGTTGACTGAACTGGCAACCTTGATGGTGAAATTCTCGTCGACCAGAAGCGCTGTAGATTCAGGACTCTTGGCATGGGCCAGCTCTGCTCGGATGATAACAGGCGAAAAATTCTGTGATGTATAGGTGGTGATGGTTGACGAGAGTTGGCGGTCTTTACAGTCAAGCACCCAAGTGTGAATAAGTGATGGAACGGTCAAAAGAGCGCGATAGTAGAGGTTCGCTGCCAAAACGGGTAGCGCGAAATCTGAGCCCGCCTCGTAATCTGTGGTAGAGATAAGCAACTTAGGGCATTGCCCAGATCAACAACTCACACTCGACACGGAATTCATCCACAGCCCATATGTCAAGTTTGAAGACTTTGAGTGGCCCTTGATCTAATCGGAGGATACTAAGAATGGTCGGGATGAAATACGAGACAACAATGTCGAGATTGCGCAGTTGCTCGATGTAACTCGACCGGACTTTGAGACTCTAGCGAATTCATACGTGAGCAGGGCAGCAGTTGTCGGTGACAAACGGGGAGGCATACCGAGTCTTGGAACAAATCGAAGAGAAGCATCCATCCAAGCAGATACCCAAACACGTTCTGTGATGTGATAATTGAGATATACGGATGCTGCGTTACCGCTTGACTGACCTGTGATTCCAGACCTGCCTCATCTGCAACGATACTTCGCTGCAGGATATCCAAAAGCTCCACAGGGATATCTCCCTTGAATGTGGCTTCCGACTCAACACCCGCCTCGATAACGAGGTATTCCGTGCGTTTCTTGGCAGCGGTTTCCAGGAACTGATATGCCATTTTCTGAACATCAACAGATGGATCCATGACCAAATGAGCCATCTAAGGAGCGCATCAGCAAGACGAGAACGTAACATCAACCTCGGAGTGACGCACTTTGGAAAATGTTTCCTGATCGATCAACGATGGCGGAAGGTCCTGCACGATTGACAGAACAAGGCCACGGCAAATCGATCGCGGAACGGACAGCTCGAGATCGTCTAAAAGTGATACATGAGAACCACAAACAAAGATCGATGATGAAAAGGACAAACCGAGAGATACAGTGGCTAGGTCTTTGACCATCTTCAGAATCGGCATTTTTCGTTCCTGCCAGTCAGCTCGCAGAGTCTTGTTGGTCGAAACGAGATCTTGAATGAGAATAACCAGCCGCAATGTCCTGGCGAGAGCAACCAGCGTCGTGTCGTCCGTAATTGAAGAGTTCTGTTCCGTATAAACCACTCAGTATCTCCCGACCAGCAACCTTGAACCTCATACCTCGAGATTATTCTCTAGAATATCGAACATGAGGTCCCAATGCGCTCCCGAGAGATCTTGAAGGATAGGCGCGAGATGATAGAAGATCAACGTCATGGCGCTTTCAACCTCTTCGTCGATGTCTTCATCGGATGCGATCCATTGTTGACAAGCCTTAGTAATGTTCACCGCCCTTGGCTGGGGCAAGAACACAACATCCGAGTCCGGGTTAGGGGCGCTGATGGCAAGCTTTCTCAGCGCAAGAAGACCTTCCGTGTTTGCTTTACTAGGAGGTATTCCCAGTAAGCTCGCAGCCAACTCGTTTCGATATCGATCTAGACGAGGCGGTTCAGGAGCGAAGTTCGTGACCGCAAAGACGAGGGCCATCGACGTTTGTGGAGCTACTCGCACGTCAGCATTTCCCCTCCTTGTGCACCAGATCTAAAAATCACGCACTGGTCGACTCTATCTTTCGAGCGAGTAGCATCCAAAGGTCGGCCTCATTCTTGTCGACGTCATGGAAAACGTGCTGCAGAATGTTCCGTAGGATACGGCTATCCCTAGCACTGTCCGAATCCCGAGAGCGCTGGATGACATCCACCAAAAACGTAGACAATGCACCTGCGGTTCCAGGCGGCTTGTTGCTCAGCGCGGCATTGAGTGCTGCTTCCCCCCATTCTTCATCGGCAGAAGAAGTCAAAATATACGTGGTGACCTGCTCAACCTTCAACACCAAAGACTCCAGGTTCGCATGGATCGCCTCTGCTCCGAAAACTTCACTCCTCGCAGAGGGTATATTTATGAAGTCCTGTGCGTATATTTCCAATGCCTGGAAGTGCCGCAACGCCCAGACATTATGTTTCGCAATATGTCGATCTTCAACGAAGACTTGAAGGAGAGCATCGACCACCCGAGCATAAATGGAAAAGCCGCGACTGTCAAGGGTTTGGGGTGTTGTGAGGCGAGAGGTAAACGCAGAAGCGGGAGAGATTAGGGGATCCAAGACCGCGAGACTGGGATGAATTGGATCTGACGAGAGCTGACCAAGGAATTCATCAATCTCATTCGGTGTAGGAAAGATATCGACAAGGAGGTTGAAGTGAATCCCTGGAGGCTTATTCCGTAACATCTCAAGGACATCGTGAGGGCTGGATAGGTGGTTATTTAAGATGCGAATCCGCAGATAAAATATGAGGGTGCTTACAATGGCCGAAGTCGAGTATCGCATAGAATAGTCCTCAGCTTCGTCTTGATACGCGCCAGAACGTCGTCCTTATGTTCGGTCGGAGATGCCTTTTGCCACTGATCCCAAAGAACCCTGGCGGCGCTAAACGCAGCATAGTCCACTTCCAACTCGTAGCACGCAGGCAGCAGATACGCTAAAACGAAGATATCCGGAAGCACAGCGTCGAAGTTATGCTCCGGAACTCCATGTGGAGGATCCTGCGACAGAGCAGCGATCAAGCCCAGCGATGGCTCAAAGGTGTTCAAGGAGACCTCGGGGTCACTGAGTGCAAGGTCCACTTGAAGAGAGAATGTGGATAGGATAGACCGCAACGAATCAGCGTATCCTTTTGCAGATAAGAAGTGATCTTATCCAGAAATCGAAATCAGCAAAGAACGAACGAAGCATTATGTCTCTAGCGTTACCTGGCGATTGCAACACCTGTCGTACAAAAGGAAGCTGGGTTTGATCCCCTGCTAGTGCTTGGACCACGAGGTTCCCAATGAGGGAGTCGACCTCGCCAACACTGGGTTTCAGGTATCGAGGTAGGGTGCCTTGATGAGCAGCATCGAGCAAAGGCTTTACTGCACGTTCAGCCTTGTCAGGATTCTGCGCGATGGCGGAAAGCAAGGCGTGCCAGAGGCGCGAACAATGGTCTTCATCTTTCCGATGCGCCAGATACGCCAGGAGGAGCGGAGGGGATTGCCTCAAGAGGAGGAAGGCGTGTTGAGCAGTAATTTCATCCATGGCCTATGGCAGAGGGATGAGAAATGGTGTCAATCAGCGTTACTAGAGACTTACCTTGGCGAATTGCGAATCATCAAAAAGTCCATCCCTGAACTGGTCGAGCATGTTGACGAGCAAAGGCACGCCACTCATCGAAGTGGAGCCATCAGGTTCTATATCTCCCGACTTTATGAGTCTAATAGATTCGACACAACTCTGCGCGGCCGAGTTCAAGATAGTCGAAATCAAAGCCGCCGCCGCTTCTCGTGGTTCCGTCGTATGCTTGAACTTGTCGTGGAAAATCTTCAAGAAGACGGAAAGCAGCGATGCGTCCGAGTCAGTCGCTCCGCGAAGGTGCACTGCGAGTGTTTCCCAAGCGGCACCAAATAGGCCTTTTGAACGATAAGGTAAGCATAAAAACCAAGCCGGATACAAGAAAATAATGATTACCTGTATCGATCTCATCCAACGAAAGTAGCGTCTGAGCCACAAGCCTCGCGGCAGCCCTCTGTTCCACCTTCAAAGTCTTATCCGCCAGATGTGCCCACACATTCCCGATCTGCTCGCACACCAAACTCTGCGTCACCTCATCCACGTTCCTTGATCCCAGAAGGACAGAGCCCTGGTCACTCCGGCCACCATTCCGGACCCGCTTTACGAGGAACACCATGCATTCAAAAAGCGATGACAGAAACGCGGAAGAAGTCGCAGATCGCTGGAGCGAGCTGAGGGCACGGCTGTCGAGGGCACTCCAGAAAGACGCAAAGAGATCAGCTAGAGGGGCTGTGGGGGACGACGAAGCAAGGATCTGAGAGTTATGTTAAATTTCCGATGCGGAACTATTGCGGATCACGTACGGAAGGGGGGATTGTGGAGACAGTGATGACTACAGTTGGATATCCCTGGAGTGGCGATCCGGAACAGCCTAGCTCCAGGAAATGTAGGAACTCTTGATAAGCCATTGACGGTTTAGGAACGGGACTCTGCTTCTTGTCTTCCGTGTCGCTCTCTTCTGACCCAGCGTCTTCAGCGGCATCTTCGTCATTTGCACGCTCAATCTCCCATGCACCAGGGAATTCTGGAGAGATATCGTTAGCGATGTAACAATATTACATGTCAATAAACCTGCCTTTCAGGAATTTCAGCAAAGGTTGCCACATGGTTGCATGGACAGTCGTGTCGGGCTCAACCCAGGCAGAACGGAGCGTGGCGGAGCTGAGGATAGCCAAAGTGGGTTCCAGACGAGCTTTTGGGACTGCAAGCAAGGCCTGAAGTAAGGCCCACGCGCTCTTCCGGACATTGTGTTGACCATAACCAAAACTCTCAATGTCCACGAAAGGGCATCGCTCGGCATGGTGGAGCGAGCTCCATAGGGCCGGATTCTTGAAGAAGTCGATGAGATCTTCTGGTGGCTCTGCCTGGAGGGTTTCTGTCGGAAGATGAGGACTGCTTAAGGTAAGATCAAGCGTGCTGTATCACCTATGATTCGCTTGATAGCGCCCAAGCCGCTGATGCGTAGCCTCGCCTTCCGATCCTGCTCACTTTCTTCTAACTCTTCCGCTTTGGATCGCGGGGTCGCCTCTGGTTCTTCTTTTCGTGCACCCTTCTTTTGTGGAGAAGCAGGGGCCACAGGCGGTGCTGGATTAAGATAATTGTAGACTCCATTAGGATCTAAAATCGCCCGCTGAATGAAAGTAATGAGTGAAGGGAGGGAACGGTCGTCTAGGATGATTCGATCTTGTTCAGAGCTGAAGGAGATGGTATTGGTCCACGATTTGAGAGCAACCGTAGAGACAGATCTATCAATGTCGTGTGCTGCCAAGCACCACGTCCCTAGAATGGTCTCTATTTGAGATGGAGAAGCCGTTTCCCGGATGAAAAACAAGATTTGGTCGCGAACGGGAGGAATTTGAAGGAATGAGAGATGTACACCTGCAGCAAGAAGCCGGACGCGGCGCGAAGGATGTACGAATAACGCAGGCACATGATGAAGCTGTTTGGCAAAAGATAATCAGCCAAGCCTAGAGTCGACGATTGTTCCACGCACCCAAACTGGTAGCATATCAACCAAAACGTATACCAAAGCGCCATCTTCGCCCGCCTTCCTACATTTATCGATCCAACCAGATTGCAGCTCCTCCAACGCGCGAATTTTCGTGACCTGAGCTTTCTTATTGAAACTGCGAAGGACAATGAGCAGTTCTGGAGGAAGACTATGACTAAGGCCCGTCGTTTCCAATGGGTCCGGCTGGACTGGCGCGGGCTTCACAGGTGGAATGTAAGCCTTCACCCGAGGCTCCTTCTTTTTCTGTGCCCTCTCCTTCTTCGTCAGTCCCTTCACGTGTGGATTTGGCTGTTCTTCATGCGACGGTACAGCTAACTTTTTCGCATGCTTTTTCCGAGTCCCTGAAGTCGCCGATGACTTTCCACCCTTGACCATCTTATCTATTCGTGGTGAACAGAGCTTCGGCCGCCTGAATGGATCCCGTACGCAATTATGACTTGATTATAGGCCCTAGGAGCATATATACTGCTCTATGAGAATGTGTGATGGTGAATGGAGGAGCGAGACGTGTAGAACGGTGAGGTCGTCGCCACAGATCGTCATCTTGACTCGCAGGCTCGAGAATAAACACGTGATATATCTTCTTTTGCGCGTGACCGACGCGTGTCGGAATCGGGACTATAATACTCTGGACGCCAACAAAGAAAGCTTGAACCCAATTCCGAAGCCAAGAGATACTCTTTACGTCCTTTGTATAAGCCTCTCCACCTTTTCCTTTCCACCACCCTCCCAATCATCCCAACAGATAGCAAGCAGTATGCTATCCCTCCCAAGCGCCTTACCCCTCTCCTTTCCACTCTCCTTTCCTTCTATTCCCATAGGAAGACACCAAGCCCATCTCAAAACCCCTTCTTTCCTGAATTCCATCCTTTCAGCCGCCTTGACGCTCGCCTGATTGTCCGGATTAGCTGTCCACGCGACGCGGCGGAACCCAAGACCGCCTTCCGACGGCACATCAAGCACATACTTCAGGATCAACCCGATCGCATTGGTCGACACAAAGGTGCGCTGGAATGCCGGTAAAATAATCACTGGTCCGATTTCTGCCGTACGATTCTGCGGCGAGCAAAACAACAACCCAATGATCCCCGCAAGGCTCGTATGGAGGTCGCCATCGGCCTTGGTTTTGTCGATGATTGCAAATAAAATGCAGCCTTTATCCGATCGTACCATATCTTCGATGAACGATAGGAAGTCGGGATACGTAGGGAAGGAAATTGGGAGATACCGGCCCAACTCGGGTGTCATGCTATAACTAGAGAAAAAGGCTTCGCCATGGATGGAGGGTATGAATGGCGTTAACTTGACGCGAGCGGTTTCAAATACTGAAGGGAGAGGAAAGTTGAAGTTCACGTCGCGCTCCGCGCTGCGATCCTCCGAGAATGCTATATCAGCAAAACTCTCGATCGGGGGGTACACTGCCATGAAAGTCCGCCGAGTTCAAGAACAATTAGATATTGAAATGGGTCCAGAGGTTGATTGACATACTGCTCACGCCCTTAGCCTTGAGATGAATATTGAGGTGGTACCTTTTAACCAGCAATTGCGGTTTTGATCTGATTATCTTATCTTATCTTATCTATATTCTGATCCAACTTGAATGACACCGTCGAAGTTCGACATATCCCAAAACGCTCTTTTTACATAGAAAGCCCACATACCATCAACGGTATCTCTTCGAAGCCTTTTGGTTTTCATGCAGCTAACATCCCCTTTCGTAGACCATTCATACAACGAGACAACTGCCTACAGCAGCCCACCACCAAAGGATGCAGCATGCGCACATATCTATCGCGAGGTCAGCACGCTGGAAACCTGTACCCACGCGTCAAACGCACAACACAACTCCTTGAGCATCATCGCGCGTCTACCACCTGAAGTGCTCTGCATCGTGTTTGAGTGGACCTCCGAGATTCAACGAGACAACCCGCGTCTCGGATGCATCGGACTGTCCCACGTATGCTCTTACTGGCGCCACACGGCTATTCGCTGCCGCAGCTTATGGAGGCATATCCAGATCAGTCGTCGAAATGCATTATCGATGCGGTTGGTAAATGAGATGCTCTACCGCTCTAGGGAACTGCCGCTGGATATAGAGGCTACTTTGGAAAGTGGGCAATTGTTCGTGATTTTTCAGAATATCTTGAAACATCGTCTCCCCCGAGTTCGAGCGCTCTCCCTCTCGCAGATCCATCACTATCCCTGCCTTAAAACCGTGCTTATTAGATCGACACAACCTGCCCCTATGTTGGAAAAACTTGTGCTGGATGTCTCGTCAACGGCTTCCTCTTCTTCTGCTCTTCCAAGCTATGCTTTTGGAGGTCAACTACCACGACTACAATCGCTCAATGTTCGAAATTGTGGTATACCTTGGGGATCGCCAATACTCTCAAAATTAACCAAACTCAAACTTCACTCTCCCCCACGTGGCACAAAAATATCTGTCGAGCAGCTCGTTATCGCGCTCAACATGATACCTAATCTCTACATCCTTGTACTCGCCGATGCGCACGATCATTGCACACCCGAATTCTCATTACCATCCCTCCATCTTCCCCAACTGCGCTATCTCGAACTGGGCACTGATCTTATCACCTGTACTGCCCTTTTGAAACACCTTACCTGCCCCCACACAACATCCTTCAAACTCTGCACTCATCCTCGTGTTACCTGTGACTCAATACCGCATCCAATGTTTCAGAGATTGCCGTCAGTGCTCGCGCTCTACGCCACACTGCAAGTGCTCCGAATCCGAGAAACGGTGCAACTGCTCACGAAACCTTGCCGACTACTTGGCCTCTGCGCCAAACACACAGAACCCATCCAATGTCTAAGCCTAGAATTTAAGTCTAGGCCTAAAGGAATGCCCGACGTCTTTAGGCTTAAGGCTTGGAATCGTGCAGCGACACGTTCAGAGCCGCCGTCCTGCGTGCCATTAACCATTGTGGATGTGGCTATACCCTACTACTTCCTCTGCTTATTGCCCATCAATCTTCTATCTACAAAAGGCCACCTTTTCCATCTGAATACCACTGCTGCCATGAGTCCCATATTGTCCGCCGCCTTCAGACGCTCGTTTAATTGTTCAGTTTAGCCCGTCTTTGCGACGCGACGGAATTCAAGCTTCGGATGGCACACCATGCAAATTCTGAAGGTTTCGCGATTCCCCATGGACTTGCAATACTTTGAGGATCTGGAGACCGTAAGGCATTGTTATCACTATCATTATTGATGTGTGTGCGCACTGATCCGAAGAATGAACGGGTGGACGAGCAGGACGAGAGGAGGTTGAAATTTAGCCCTGGTATCGGTGTAGAAGTATGTTGGAGATACAACCCGTCGTGACCTGCACACGGCTGCTATACGGACAGTTCGGGTGTTCAAACGGACGACGCATA
>JABCKH010000566.1:0-12051 GCA_018851285.1 Lyophyllum semitale | reverse complement strand
AAGCGATCAGGGGCAGGAGGTTGGCAGGAGGAGAACATAGCTCACCATGGCTGAGACTTGGAAGAACACAAAAATATGCTTCTATACATAACTTCTATGGGTGTATTAAATTAGAAAAGAGAAGGTTTATGGGCCAGGATGTCAGCAGGAGATGGTACAAAATGCATGCACTCACAGTGGGTAGTCTATATGTATGTTCTAGGACATGGAGGGGCGGCGGGAGGTTTTGAAGGACTCTATTAGTACCTATAGGTCTCAAAGGATTAGTAGTATCAGTCCCGCCATGTGTATATATGGTAGGAGATGTGGGGAGGAGCAGGAGGTGCGAAAAATCGAATTTTGGGACTTTCACAAGGGATCAAGACCTGGAAAAATATATGTGAGCTGTTATACACACTAGGTACATACCATAATGGTTTGAAAGAGGTCTTAGGGGTATCTGCCGTCAGTGAAAGTCAGGAAGGTGTTCAAGACAACACTTTACCCCAGTTTACCTCTGTAATTGCACTCTTGAGGAAGAACATCATTTTTATTGTATATAAGTAGTATATATCTATATGAATGATGAAACAGCAAAAGAAACCTAGAGAAATGAGCCAGGAATGATGCAAACAGCAAGCTCGCTGCCGCCCATAGCGAGCACGAGACAGCCGAACATCGCCAAGCATGTATGGCAGCTGTGTGAAGCCGTGTACAGAACTTTGGATTTATTGCTATTTATAGACATTGTTTACTCTTCTTGCTTACACAGCCTGTCAAAATGATTCTTTGATGGGATCGAGTTAGACTGATTGACTCTCCCCTCAGCGAGTTCCTCTGGTGTGTCCGTGGCTTACCTCGTTCGAATCGAGCGCGGGGAATCACCCTCTTTGATTCTTTTGCCTCTCATAATGGCTCCTCCGCTGCCCGTGACTCTCTGACAACTCGTAGCTCACTCGTATCTGCCACTCAGCATCGTGCCGGCGAAGATGTCACACACGTACATACACCTTATTTCCGGCAACTTGGTTCCGGGGAGGAACTTGTTTGAACTTCGGAGCAGAATACCTTTCTAAGGCTTGATCAAACTCCTGATCCGCGATGGGTCAACTAGAAAAATCCACATCCCTTCATACAGCTCTAATGGTTGACCCAGATATCCACAGAACGCTCCGGGAACGCCAGGCAACGTCTCGTTCGATTCGAGCGCAGGGCACTGTTATAACTGTTCATGAGGCTTCATTTTCTCACCATTCTCCATACATGGCTGTTCGTACTAGAAGGTCTTCTGCATCGTTTCCTCGTCCCTCCAGGCTCCCTTTTCGCTAATCAGCCCCAAAGTTCCATCTACGCATCAGTGATCACTCGACAAACACTAACTTCATCCATAACCTATACATATCACAGCCCTGGTGGTGTAACGGCTGCATGACCCTATTCTATATCCAGTTGGCGCGTTTCGATAATATCTGGGGAGGAACCATTCGACTCGGGTGCAGGGCAATGTTTGGTTAAGAATATCATTCGTTTTTCTTCTGTTCCTCAGATCATCACCGTGGCGTAATTTGTAAGGTCTGTTACCGCCCCGCATGGAATATATCTTCACAGTGCTCAACTGGCCATTTATCTCTATCTCTCCAGATGGCTTCAAGTGGTTCCAGGTTGCTTCTTAGTTCACTAGCACACAATGGACCTACCTTTTTTCTTTCGCTCGCTCTTTGGTGCCCACGCTCTAGTAGGACAACGAAACTGTTCCACAAGATCCGTCTTAGATCATTCATTGTGACCCTTTCCAAATCTCCAGGCCAACTTTCTTTTTCGCTCGCCAACACGCCTTCTGTCTCGATAAACAGCGCCAATGCAGCATAACCCACAAGCAGCTCTGTGTGGTGTAACGGCCACAAAACCCTCCGAGTCTGTCTGTCGATCCAGCGTGGTTACAATCAAAACCTGGGGAGGGACCTGTTCGACTCGGGTGCATGGCATTGTAGTTCGATAGCAACTTTTTTGCTTTGTGGCACACATGCATATATATACAGGTCGGACAACCGAGTCGTCCAAAGTGATTTGAACTTGCCCCAGTCCCCAATCTCAGGCTCTTTTTCACTCGTTAAGCCGCCTTCACTAAGTATCTATCGATCAATGGCGTCCACGCAGCATATCTCACCACGCCCCTGGTAGTGTAACGGCCGCACAACCTGTTCTCATATTACGCCGCTGTTAATGGTAGAGCCCTACTTGAATCCTGGGGAGGACCCCGTTCGATTCGGGTGTAGGGCATTTGTAATCTTTGAACCACAATAATTTTTTTTGGGTTCTTGTATCGATTTTAAATTGACCACCTCTTCAAGTATATATTGATTATCTTTCAAAATTGGCAGTAGAAATATTCCTGTGGCCCTGGTACATGATATTCTATCATACACGCCCCAACCCCGTGATTGCCCTATCGTATGATATATAGACATAGTACTGTAGCATTTCAATCAATTCGACAGGCACTGTGACCTGTGACAGGCCTGTTCGAATTTTCGAATTCGACGGACCGCCGCGGCACCCGTGACGCGGGCGATTTTTCGACAATTTCGACCCCAAAAGGACGATTTTTCGGGGTCAGACCGCCACATGGATTCGACAAACTCGCGGGTGACCTGTGACACACGCCAAATTTCGACTAAACAGGGGGTCCTGTGACCCGTGACAGTCGAATTGACTGAAATGCTACAGTACTACTATACAAGTACACCCAGCACTCCAGCACCCGAAAGTCCCACCCAAAAGAATGAAAAGACGCAGAAAGAAAAACACAATCCAATTACCGCCTCCTCACCCGGCCCCTTTAGGAGTACGTCAGCTGTCCGACTCGTGCGCAACTTCGATCTGTGTAGCCCGTTAGTGCCCGGGGCAAGCCCGGGGTATCGATGGGCCGATTGAACGAAGAGCACGGTCGGTTGAGGGATAGAATCACGAGCAAGCCTTTTTTGACGGCGAGAAGGACGATAATGGCACACTCGCACGACCACAATAGTACTGCGGGAGGGCGGGGCCGTGAGGATGCGGGGACCCGGGAATGAAGGCGGATTGGACGGAACCGGATCAAAACTTCCGGCACATGGTGGCCACGTGAAAAATCTCAGGCAAAATCTGCCGTGACTCCTCTTCAGCCTAGGCCTGTCCCCTTGCTTGTAATCTCCTTCCTCTTATGCTCCAACTGCGGATTCCTGCCTTTCGTTGATCAATGTCTGCTGGATTCCGGATAACCCAAGCTTTGTGGGACAGGATCCACCACTTTGCGTCGTTCCCACAAACCGGCGGTGTGTACATTTTGCTAGCTCACGTTGTGAACTTCGAACTGAACTGGTTTTCCTTCAGTCTCGTTACAGCAGATGGTCCTGTTCGGCCAGAACCCCAGTCAGGGGACGCTTCTCAAGGCGAGCCAGTTCCTCGCAGGTACGCGCGTCCTTTCTCCCTCCGATCCAGCCCATCTATCTAACAATCTGGTCACACGCTCAGAGGAACTACCCATACGGCTGGCACATCGGGTCAAGGAGCTCGACGAGCTGCCACACGGGTTAGGAGAGATGCCGTCCATGAAGAAGGTGAAGAACTGGTACGCCCAGTCCTTCGAGGTCCGTCTCATCTCCCTATCCCTTATGTATGGGCTAACGCTGCACACGACCATTAGGAACTCATCAATTTCCCGCCGGTATCGCTGCCCCCGGACATCAGGCAGGCCCTCATAACGCCCAGAGGCGAACACGTACTCCCCGAATCCACGATCAACCCCTCCCTCAAGCACCCCGACCCGGACTCCCACTCCCTCACTCTCAACGGATACAACGGATACACCAACGGAAACGGATACAATAAGCTCAAGCTTCGAGTCCCCATGGAGCGCAGGTCAATCCCCCTTGCGCTCATTCGCCAGACTTTCGGATTCCTCACCTTCCGCATCCCTGCAGGTACTACGCCGATACCGCTGGTGTCGTCGCCTGGCCCCCGCAGGTCCAAGACTACAACAAGCGCTTCACACACGCTCTCGAGACCATCAAGAGCCGCCACGACCCCACCGTCACCACCGTCGCCCAGGGTGTCCTCGAGTGGAAACGCATGCAGAACGCCCGCAATATCGGGCTCGATATCCAAGCGTGGCTGGACCGCTTTTACATGTCACGCATAGGCATCCGGTTCTTGATCGGCCAGCGTGAGTTTTTATATCCTCTTGCCGTGGTATCTTGTGCTCATGGTTCTCGTAGACGTCGCTCTTAATACACAACAGGCACACGAAGATTATGTCGGAATTATCTGCACGAAAGCCGTACGTCGCGCCCCTTTCCTCCTCCATCTCCACCTACACTAACCCAACCCCAACAGAACGTGCACGACGTCGTCCTCGAAGCCATCGAAAACGCCCGCTTCGTCTGCGAAGAGCACTACGCCATGTTCCGCGGCCCGCCCGTCCAACTAATCTGCCCCCCGAACCTCACATTCCCCTACGTCCCCGGCCACCTCTCGCACATCTGCTTCGAGCTCCTCAAAAACTCCCTCCGCGCCGTCGTAGAGCGTTTCGGCTCGGGCGCAGAGGTTTTCCCACCTATTAAGGTGGTGGTGGTGGAGGGGAAGGAGGATATTACGATCAAGATCTCGGATGAGGGAGGGGGGATTAGCAGGAGCGCGATTCCGTTGATTTGGACTTATATGTATACGACGATGGAGGGGCAGGGGATTGATCAGGATTTTCAGGCGAGTGATTTTAAGGCGCCGATGGCGGGGTTTGGGTATGGGTTGCCGCTTTCGAGGCTGGTATGTTGTTTCTGTGGTTTTAGATTCGGGTGTTGACTAACGAGCGTGTTTTTTGTTAGTATGCGAGGTATTTTGGCGGGGACCTGAGGCTGATTGCGATGGATGGGTTTGGGACGGATGTGTATATCCATCTCAACCGCCTCTCTAGCAGTCGTGAGCCGCTGCTCTGATCCCTTCCTTCCCTTTATACATATAATTTACATGATTTTCCCCCTTGCTTTGCATTTGTGGAACGCTTCTGCATTTCACATCATCTGTACTACCACCCACTACCCCAACCACTAGCATGTGTTCTGTCCATTACTCAATTGAATATCGCACCCATATATAGTCTCCCACTTGAATAAAGAAAAACGGGATGATGTAGACTTCTTTTTCCAGGATCCTGATATCCGTGCGTATGTCAATGAGAGTACAGTACAGCCTGAAAGAAGCGGATCATTAGCAGCGATCTCAAACGCACGACAAGGTTACGAGAAGAAAGGAAACGGGGGCGCATACTAGTATATCCTCGCACCCTAGGACAATCGAGAGAATGAACGAGGAAATGGAAATGAATTCGCTTTCTTGCAGATGTTCTATCCACGCACCACTATTAATCGATAAACGGCGCCCACGCAACACAGCCCACCACAGCCCTGGTGGTGTAACGGCTCGCACAACCTGTTCTCATATTTGTTCAATAAGATCCTACTTGAATCCTGGGGAGGACCCCGTTCGACTCAGGTACAGGGCATAACGGTTCGGATTTGATCGACACTTTTTTGCTTCGTAGCACATATGCCTACATGTAGAATTAGGACAAGGATCACGTCGTCCAACGTGAATTGCTTTTGCCCGAAATACAACTTGAATCGTGACCTTCCCCAATGATCGATTGATCCCTGACGGACGTCCGAGAGAGCAGTTCAAGTAGGTTTACTGGTGGAAAAGTTTATCGAGTTTATCGTTTGGCTCGATACTGATTGGAGTGAACTAAATAAATAAAATAAAAAATAAAAAATAAATACCAAAAAAGGAAGGAGGGAGGAGGCCGGTACTGACGAGATTCTAGGCTCTCAGTACCACATTTGGCGTGAATTTGAATGTTTACTATGTTTACTAAGTGTAGAAGTAATGATAGAAAGCCTTGATGAATGAGTTCATGCCAGACAAAAGGGCAAAAAAGTATTCATATTCCAGAATCCAGATTGTGGACATACCGTGCATGCGTACGGGCAGTGCACCTCACCCACAATCACTTTTTAAACACCTTTCCCTGCATATCTCCCCTACTAAATGGATGTACCTTTAGTACAAATTTCTGTTTGGTCCTACAAGACAACTAGTCATAAGATTTCTGGGCGGGCCTGCGTTGGGCCTGCGGCGCATCAGTTGCCTGATTGATCCACCCATGATGTATTACACAGTTCACATACATTTGTACCTAAAATGTGCACAATGCACCCCCGTTGGTTGCTACCTATAGAGTGGTGACAAATAACTTGAAATACAATATCTATCTAGCAAGTATCATGCTTCTTAGGTCTCTTGGAACCCCCTGACCTTTTTTGGTACTTCCAATACCCATCCCTTCCTAAATTTCCTGTTTTATGCTGGGCCACATCCATAGAAGGGGAGGAGCGTTTCATGTCATTATTGTTGCACCTTGTTCCACAGTGGAACTAGAAGAATTAGAAGCTAAATTCATCATTCAAGCCGAGAAATTAGCTTAAAATAATACCAAAAGTTGCTGTAAGTATCCTTGTAATAATAGAGCCATCAAAAACGCGAAGCTGAACAAGTGAACTCACGACAAAAGCGAGTTCAGCAAACACGGCGCGTCGGGTGAAAGGATTCCAAATTAGGCTGGAAAGCCCGCGCGCACATCACGTGATGCTGACAAACTCCGCTCAGTATCAGTATCAGTAATGTTCACTCCAATCACTGCTGGCGCCCATGAATGTTTCCATAGGAAACATCCATTAGAAACATGTCTTAGGGTTTCTAATATATTTTTCTTTAAAAATAGTTAAAATACTCCGTGAGAAACAGCACAGAAACAGGTTAAGTGTTTCTGAAATGTTTCCTAGAAAACATATGAAAATTTTCCCTTTGTGTTTCTCAAGAAACAGTTGTTCCTTTGTTCTCTTGCAGGGAATGGATGTTTCTGAAGAAACACAAAGGGAAACACTTCAAATGTTTTCTTGGAAACATTTCAGAAACACTTAACCTGTTTCTGCACTGTTTCTCACGGAGTATTTTAATTATTTCTAAAGAAAAATATATTAGAAACCCTAAGACGTGTTTCTAACAGATGTTTCCTATGGAAACACTCATCGGCGCCACCAGTGAATCAGTATCGAGCCGATCGTGATCGTTTGGCAAACTGCCAGACGGGCCGCCGGCCCGATATTGGATCCCAGCCTCAGTGACTTACTACGCAATTACGACGCTTTGCGCATACCGCATTCCTTTCCTGCTGACAATCTCTGGGCCACTGTCAACAGATGTTACATGCAGCATTGCACACCAGAAGCCCTATTAGCGTAACAGCGGCACATACTTATGCTGAGCCTGATTAAAGCCACACTGCGCGAGGCACGTCTTGTTCGAATCGAGTGCAGGGCAATATCCCGACAGAAAGGATTATTTTTTCATCATTCCAGTCACACGGTAAGTACACTCAGCCATTCCCAATCCCCTCCCACCCCCATATTCACCATCCATTACTTTTTGTCCATCGCCCCGCTGGTGTAATGGCACACACGCTGAATTTGTTGGACAGAGTGAGTCCCTTTGGTGTGTCCGTGGCTTACCTCGCTCAAATCGAGCGCATGGCATCAGACCTCCTTCAGCTCTTTTACCTCTCATAATGGCTCTTTAGCTGCCCGCAACTCTCCTACGATGACGAATCGCACCTCGCTTGTATCTGCCACTCAGCATCGTGCCGGCGAAGATGTCAGGCACACGTACATACACCTTATTTCTGGCAACTAGTCCCTGGGGAGGAACTCGTCTGAACTCCAGAGAAAAAATAACTTTATGAGGTCGATCAGACTGGATGAGTCAAATAGCGAAATCTGCATCCCTTCATAAAGCTCTAGTGGTTCACTGGTTGACCGGATATTCACAGATCATGACACGTCTAGGAACTGCCAGGCAACGTCTCGTTCAATTCGAGCACAGGGCATTAGAACTCGAGGCTGCTTTATTTTTGTACCATTCTCCACACATGGCTATAAGCAGAAGGTGTTCTGTGTCGTCTCCTCGGCCCTCAAGGCCCCCTTTTTCACTCACCAGCCTTAAAGTTCCATCCATTTATCACTCAACAAACACCAAGTCCATCACATAACCCATACATATCACAGCCCTGGTGGTGTAACGGCCGCACGACCCGTCTTTATCCACATCAATCTGGCGTATTTAGATGACATCTGGGGAGGACCCGTTCGACTCGGGTGCAGGGCAATGTGCTTGGTTAAGAATCCTTCATTTTTCTGTCTGTTGACAGATCGGCACTGCGGCGTAGACACAAGTCTTCCTACCGCCCCTGCATGGAATATCTTCAGAGTCCCCGTGTCTTGCGGCTGTTGTATCAGACATTCAGAGCTCTCTCAGGCGCTCTCCTTCTAGATGGCTCCAAGAGATCTCGGGTTCATCATTTGCCTCTCTTGCTATTTATGTGTGCTGTAGGAGTAGAACAATGATCACGTTGTAGAAACTGTTCCACAAACCATCCTAGATCATCATGACTTTCCCCAATCTCCGGCCGATTTTTCAATCAAAACTGCCCACGCAGCATAACCCACACACAGCTCTAGATGGTGTAACGGCCACACAACCTTCTCCTGTTGGTCCCAGCGTGGTTACAATTAAACCTGTGAGGGGGGGGATCCGTTCGATTCAGGTGCAGGGCATATTCCAATGGGGGATGAATTTTTTGCTTCATAGCACACATGCATATATGTACAAGTCGGACGACCAAGTCGTCCAAAGTGATTTGACCTTTCCCAACTTGAATCTCAGGCCCTTCAATGTCGCTCGCTAGCAGGGCGCCCCATTCGCTATCAACCGATAAGCAGCATAACCCACCACAGCCCTGGTGGTGTAACGGCTGCACAACCTGTTTTCATAAGTACACCGCTTATTGATAGCTTACTTGATTCCTGGGGAGGACCCCGTTCGACTCGGGTGCAGGGCACTTATAATCCAACCCACAGTAATCTTTTGGTTCTAGTATCAATTTTAAATTGACACCCCTTGTACATATTGGTTATCTGTGAAAATAAGCAGTCGAAATCTTCCTGTGAACGCAAAAGTATAACGAGCCCACAACGGTGAATCAGATGTACCTTTGCATATAACGCACGCGCATATACTGTGTGCGTCGTCGAAGTACAGTTAGTATTACTATAAACTATACGTACAATCGTCTACTATTGTACACGCCCCACCCCACGATTACCCTATCGTATAATATAGTACTACAATACAAGTACACCCAGCACCTGAAGAGTACCGACCAAAAGAATGAAAGACGCAGAAGAAAAATCACGATGCAATCACCGCCTCCTCACCCGACCCCTTACACCCACACCAATGCCACATACCGACCCGACACCCTTCGACGAGGTGGACTCCGACTCCGACGTGCTCTTCTTGGTTCTGGACCTGGACCTTTCCCGAGCGGGCTCACTGCTGTCGTTCGCACGGTGGGGTCTGCGGTGGACTTTCGGGCGGAAGACAGGGACGGGGGAGGGGGTGGGGCTGAGAGTGGGCTGTACATTCGCAGGGCAGCGCAATTTGGGCTTTGTGGCATGTGACGGCGTGGCTGGACTAGTACTCAAGCTTGCACTTGAGCTTGAACCTGAGGAGGAACCAGCACAAGATGGTGAAGGCATTGTTGATGCAGACAACGGCCCGGTGGAATCGGCACCTGTCCAGATGAAACTGCCTCCCCCCTCATAACTATCCTCATCTTCATCTTCATCTTCACCTTCCACTTCATCACACTCAGGTATAGTAGCCAACATCCGCGCATACAGCGGTTCCAAATCCCCAAGTATACACCAGCTCCCGCATGAATGTCACTAACAGCGTCCTCCTCCTCCTTGCCACGGAAACGCCGCGGCGTGGGTGACACGTACCCATTGTTGTCATCATCGTCATATTCTTTGTGTTCGTGCAACTGATTGGTGTGGTACGAGTGCCGGATGCAGACTACGCCGAGCCCGTCGAACTCGCTGGGCTTGCTGTCCTTGTAAGGAAGGTTAGAGATACCGAGTCCGAGGAGGGGCGAGGATGGGGTGCAGGGTGGGGTTGAGTATGAGTAGGAGAGGAGGCGGCGCGGGGAGAAAAGATCAGGCTCATCGTGCAGGAGGTGGGAGGGGAGCATAGCAGAAAGGGCGAGAATGCCAGTATGCTCGTCGTCTGAGGAGGAGGAGGAGTTGGTGGAGGTGGATGTGTCGCTGATGAACGAGATGTCAAGCAAGGTGGAGGATGTGTTCCCAGGAGGGGTGTTGACAGGTATGGGGTGGAGCAAGATTTGAGGGTCTGCGAGAGTGCCTTTGAGGTTTGGGTTGGATGTGGGGAAGATGAGGCTGCGCAGGCGTGTCTCCAGACTTTGGACCAGTAGGGTGCTGGGGCCGGCAGCGGGGGTAGAGCCAGCGGAGGTGATGACTATGACGCGCGAGAGGGTATAGGCGATGTATTTTCTGATAGAGGTCATGTAGAAGGAAAAGGAGTGGTGGGAATAGATATAGGATGTGGTGGTGGTTAGAATTGAAGAGAAAGGCTGACAAGAAGAACTTACAGAGTTGGAGTTTTATGTCATGGGTACGGCTGACGCTCGCGGCAAACAAGTTATTCCTTCAACGCGATGCATTCTACGGCCTGAAATTGCTTTTTTCGCGAGCCAGGGATGAATTAGGAGCGTATTGAGTATGCTCATTGGCGCAAGTGATAGTGGAACCATGCCTGCGTGGGTGAACCAGGAATCAAGGGACATGCCCATTTTAAGGTGGCCATGGTATCGGTCCGGGTCAAGCGACATCGCTTTCCAGAGGCTGGGACTACCTAAAGCTGCATCACGCCACACAGCGCAAACATTGACATAGTATCAGAGAAGGTGACGTCTTTGATGGGTACACTGTCTGTGGTAAATAATATTTAAATATCCGGGTCAAGATCTCAGATGGATGGAAGCGGACAGGCGCCAACAAGGCCTTGCAGTGATCTACTTCTATGTAGTGTTTTAAAGTCCAGTTGCAAAGACTGAAAAATGACCGAAACGGGACTGGACTGTGACCAGAAATGACAAAGCAGATTGTGACCGATATCGATGATATCAGCTGTCTCTTTGGTCAAGTGGGCGTTGAGTGTTCCTGCTTGTGCAATCAAAGTATGATGGTTGTTCCATGCGAGGATATTACTTGCGGATTGGAATGCAGATTCGTCTGATCCTAGTTCTTGGTATAAGTGGTCAGATGAGTCAATAGAGGTTGAATGTGAATGGTTGTGTACCAAAAGCTCCTTGCGTTATATTGTGGTCCCCAAGCTTCATCTTCAGTTTTTCCTGGATCAGAGCAATGGATGTTGCCGAAAGTCCCGGAGCTAAAAGTTATCGTCAGTCATCAAATAAACAAAGAGTCTGTATCACACACTATTCACTGACAAAACAGAGAGTTCAAATAGGGATGCATGGCCCGTTATTAGAACTGACACTCACCAAAGCATTTTTGCTGCGCGAATATTGTGTTGAAATGAGCGGGTCTTCACGCTCACTCGGGATAGCAGTGGACCCTCGCAATCGCGCGAGGGGCTTCATGTTCAATGTATCTAGTTATATATCAAAGGTTTCGAGGGGGAATGATGGAAATGGCAACGTGATAACAAATAGGGGTATGTACGACGGGCCGGGCATCGCGTGGACCGTCCGCTTGCCGCGGCGGCGCGCTCGATATTCTAACACACCCCCGCGAGCACAACGCAAGGAAGAAGAAAAATCAAAAGCAAGAAAATCGAAGTATCCACACCCCCGGAATATCACAAAATCAAAGATAAACGCACCCCCGCAAAATTTGCAATCAATGTCCAATCAGAATGCTGCTTCACTTTCGCCGTCTGACTCCGATGAGTCATCACATAGGGACATTACACTGTATTGTGTCCCATGGTCTAAAGGATGGGTACAGTGTATCGTATGTGACCGTTCTAAAGGATCCTCGGGAACCACAAAGGACGCACTACAGTGTATCATATGGGACCGTACGAAAGGAGCCTTTAGTA
>JABCKH010000565.1:0-12091 GCA_018851285.1 Lyophyllum semitale | reverse complement strand
GTAAGATAAGATGCAGATAATCAAATGATGGCTGTGTAACGTGCGACGTTTTGTCCACGGCTCTCCCGCTAACCTTACAAGTGCCAAGTGCCTTGCTTCTGTTCGGCAGAGGTAATTCATATACATACTAAGGGTCATATAGATCTCACTTTTCTCTACTTTCCCCCAGCTGAACAATGATGTCTCCCCGCGCCTTCCTCGCTGCAGCAGCCATCCTAAGCCTGGTGCCAGCCCGCTGCCTTGCCGCGTCCGCACCGCAGAGCACCGGCTCCCTCGACCCCAAGTGTCCTTCAGGAACGCATCCAGGCTTCGAGAGCAGCATCTTCCAGTTCACCGGCGTCCCCGCTGAGCGCTTCTCCAACACCACCGGGTCCTTTTTCCACTCCGAGTGGTATGTAAGTGCCCCGACCTTGTCCCGTGTCCACCCTCACTCACACACACGCATGCAGACCGGACCCCTGAACTCTACGCACGGCAAGGACAACACCGTTGGCTCCACGCGTAGCGGCACCTTCAGCGGCACGCCCTTCACCGAGCGGATTGTGGGGTACTCGGGCTCGGGCTCCGATGAGCTGACGCTGCGGTGGGTTCTCGCCGGCGGGCCGGTCGTTTTCGAGGGCGTGAAGTTCGCGTCGTACACGGAAGAGCTGCGCGTGCTGAGCATTTGCGCAGGGCGGGGGGTGTATATCAGCATGACCGCGGGGTACTGCGCGGATAAGACGGTGGAGGCGTATGCCTTTTACGAGCGGGTGAGGAGGGAGGCTGTATATCCGGTGGCGAAGCAGTTGGGTGCGGCGGTGTTTGCTGGGACGTGCCCTGTGGGTAGGTAGACCCTCGCTGAGTTCTGGTTTTTGGCTGACGACGGTATCGACAGCAAGTGGTGGCTAGTTCTTTGGTTGATATAACGAATCAGAATTGAGTTGGCGCTAATTGCCGCAAGCATCTCTAAGCCTGTACTACACGCACAACGCTGAGTCGAAAGCATTCAATTAATACAGTAGACTAAGTATCTAAGTCGACCTCACGTCGCAAATATCCCAATAATCTTAAACATCGGCACCCCCCTCCCCTCCTCCCCCATCAACACACACTCCACAAAATGCGATCCCCTCGACACAAAATGGTCAATAACCACCAACGCCGGCTCCTCCTCCTCCACCTCCGCACTCGCATTCTCAATAACCCTCGCCCCCGCATAATTATCATCCACCCAGCACTCCACCGCGCTCTCCTCCCCGACACGCGCCATCGGCGCCCTCAGAAAGTACACCCCAACGTCCCCCGCGCCGACCTGCAGCGGCACGCGCAGCCGGCTCGTCGGCAGCGTCGAGTACCAGTAGTGCCTAGCGTCGGCGCCCCCGCCCGCAGCAGACGACGACGGCGGGAGCGGGTTGATGAGGTCGTGCGCGGAGATGTAGTACGGCGCGAGCTCCTCGAAGGGCCGGCCGGTGCTGGGGCGGGTGTTGATGCGCCCCGGCAGGACGAGCTGGAGATGCTGCTGGAGCTGCTGGGCGAGGACGGCGGGGGCGGGTTTGATGCGGTTGTCGTCTGCGTCGAGGCCGTCGCGGGGTTCGGGGATGCCTTTGCGCTGGCCGACGCCGCCGAAGAGCTCGTGTGCGTCTTTGGCGGCGGCTGCTGCGGCTGCAACGGAGGGGGGCGGGGTGTGGTCGAAGGAGACGCCGGTGGCGACGGCCCAGGCGGTGCAGATCTGGGACTGGAGGTAGGCGATGAGGATGACTGCGAGGAGGGCGTGGCCGGCGGAGTTAGCGAGGATGGGGTCGGCGAAGTACTTGTCGATGGCTTTGGGGGCGCGCATGTAGGACGGGAAGAGGACGGGTTTGGTGCTGATGTGGGCGACGGCGGTGTGGGCATGGTCGGGGCCGGCGAAGCCGTCGGCGTGGTGGACCTGCGGGGAGAAGTGTCCGAGGAGGAGGATGCGTGGTGCTCTGGGTGGATGAGGATGGAGCGGACGAGGGTCTCGAAGTTTTCGAGCATGTCGGGGTCCCTGAGAGTAAGATTAGATGAGGGGAAGGGGGGATAGTAATGGGGCTTACGGGGTGTCGTCGCTATCGAGCTCGATGATGACGAGGTCCGTCACGTCTGGGAGATGGTGGGCGCTGCAGTAGCCAAAATAACCCGAGTTGGTGCGGCGCATGGCGCCATTGGTGAGCTCGGTGGCCGGGTGAGGGAAGACACTGTTCCACCAGTCGAAAAACCGCGACGGGTAGCACTTGGGTGCAACAGGGTCATCTCCGGCGCCGTGGCAGGCAGAAATTGAACAGACTAGATTAAGATTTTGCATGGGCTACACAAATGTAATACACGTACCCGAGCCACCCAATACACTGATCGTCACTGGCTGGCCAGCCAGAGCCCTGTGCAACACCCGTTGTATCGGTTTACTGCTCCCGAGATGCAGTCTACTCTTTGAAAGTGTCTGCTCCATACTTGGCTCCAATCTCGTCGCCGGACCATAGACGGGGCAAAATGCAAATGGGTTTGCTTCCATATCCGAGGCATTCATGTAGTTCTTTGCTTTGTTGGATGGTGTCGACCGAGTTGTAGGCAGTGCATAATGTGTGAAAGTGAGGATGAAGAGAAGGAAAGCGACGATAAGCCATATTCTATTAGTGACACCGAAATTGCGCTGGTTGAGCTGGGAAACTTTGTCGTTGTCGTAGCCCATTTTGGGTGTGTGATGGGTGGGAGGCGATATGTAGGCCTGGCCCCTGGCTGTTCGTCGCTGCATACGACGTGGAACCCTTGAAAAAGAAGAAAGGGAAAAAAGAAGGGAAAAAGGAGTGGACGGAGAGTGGGCGTGGAAGTAGACGGAGCTGTCAGGGGCGTCACGCCAACATGCCACCCTGTGGTTTTCTCGGTTCCCTTCTCTCTCCTCTGTGTCCGGGCTGTTGCTGCTAGCGTACAATGGGCAAGCAGGGTGTCATTCCCGGTATACGGCGTCTGCCCAACCCTGCCCCCCGCCCCCGCCCTCTTCGTTCGCATGCCTAACGTCGCGATATTTCCCTATCTTTCCTCGTGTGTCCGGACCCTGAAGACTGACGGCTTATAAGCATCCCTCATATGCATTCAAGATGTATGAAATAGATCCTACCGAAAGGTATCCAGCTATGAAAATTAGCTGTGATTTCGAGCTGGCGTTCCCAGGTAGAGAAATTCGGGCGGAGGCTGGACTTCGACTCTCTAATTCTGCGTTGCTCACTCGAACGTCCAAGTAGAACCAGTCTGAACGGAGGAAGCGCATGAGTGTCGAGAATTAATGAGAACACATTTACACCCACCGAGATATGTCTCTGGCCCCATGGTCCACCATCTCGACGCGCATCTACCGGAACCACGACTCGGCGGGTCCTGCCATCAAAATTCCTCGAGTAATCCAGCTATGGTGTAGCGTTGGACAGGTCGAGGGTATCGGAAGGATGATATTATCTGGCGACAGGCTATAATCGATCGCCGAGCATCCAACCCAACCCACGCCGCAATGCAATTCTCATATTCACGACGCTGAGGACCGGTGCGGGATATTCGGTAGATGCCCGCTGAACCAAGGATATCATCAGCTGGTGGAGCATAATGAGAGAAAAGAAAATCATACCAATTGCAGCGAGCGCCAGTTAAGAGCAACGGCTCCGTGTTAGAAGTGCGCGGACGCTCCCTAGACGAGCGATGAGCAAACCGACTTCGGTCAGGCGTATTCCGCCATGCTAGGATAGGCGGCGTGAGGAGCACCGGAGTTCATGGGGACGCTCTACGTGGTACTACCTGCTGGTATGTTGTGCCGGCAACGATAGCTAGACACGGGTGTAAAAAGTCATAACGGAACGTCGAGAGATATCTATTCGATGGGTCTATACGCCAGACCGAGATATTTGCTGAGGTGGATTGCAAGTGGGCGTTCGGTAGTGACCGATGGAACGCTGAGGTCGTGGGTATTGCCCTTGCCCAGGTAGTAGCTGACTGAGGTAAGGAGACGATGATCAACGAGAATCTCCAGAAAGAAAGGCTGGAGGCAACGTACCCTTAAACGTTGCATCGATCGCGACAGTTTATGGATCAGAAAGCCGCCAAAATGGCATCGACGGGGACAATGACAGAGCAGAGTCAAAGGTGCTATAGGATTGCCGTCCAGCACCAGGATATCGACAGATGAGTAGTAGTGATGACAACTGGCCGATTTCGTCCACCTCAACCGCCATTTCTCGAGAGATTGGAGGGCTGTTGCGGCCATGAGTTTTGGAGTAGATAAACGGGAGTGTTCATCGGAATGTCACGCGGAGGGTCCAAAAAGCGGCCTGGCGGTTGATACGGAAGGAGCGTCGGCAGCTGGGGTAGCAGGAAAGCACGACGTGCTGGAAACCCAAGGACTGAAGTCACGAATCGGTCAACAACGAATACTTCAGAAACAAAGCTGGGGCGAGGGCATACGCACAGAAGAGTCATCAATACGTCGCAATTCTAACACCAGCACGAAAGTTCATCCCATTGCTCGCAGACGGCGCATGACTGGAATCGGGGAGGGCTAACGTGTGAGAGGAGAGGAAGCCATTGAGGACAACGTTGAAATTGAGTGGTGATGCGACGTGGGGCTAGGGTCAATAAACAACTGCTCATTGCAAACTATGGATTTAGATGTTGTACATGACGTGTGTGTACACATGCAGGGCACTGGGCCCGGGCAAATCTATCGAAGGACAAAATACAATTGCGACCCATCGCTGGCGTTTGATCTTGTCCTCCAATACAAACAGCTCCGAGCGATCCAAGAGGCGAACGCACGAATAAAGGAGGCCAAAACTTGTCCCAACCTTGTCACGATCATGCACCACGGAGGACGAAATGCTTTTCGTCATGTTCCTTCCAATGGGCACAAGCACGAGCTGGCATAACTATAGTAGTGTGTCAGTTACCTGAGTCATAGTAAATTTCGGATAATTCACCTTGGTATGTGACCAACCGCACTTCGTCGGCGAAAACATATCCACGGCCTCAGTAACGCCGTGTAGCTTGATGTTCACTTGTAGAAGGCCGAGTAATCGATGCGTAAGGGTGACGATCGGGTGCCGTTCGTCGACGTCCTTGTACCTGGCGCCCTGCCTAGGATTAGACCAATGAGGACTGTCGAAGCGAGATATTCTGTTGTGCTCACTAAAGAAGGGCAGTAAGTATCAGGGGCCGGCGCTTACGATGTAACAAAAAGAGGAAAAGACATACCGAATGCGGCCGCAGCAGCGGCTGAGAGCAAAGGCTCTGGGCGAAAACGTAAGGAAATTCCTTGGATGAAAACGGGCAAATTAACGTCCGGCAGGCGGTCAGCGGCGATGAGCCCGGCTGGGGACTCTATGATGAAGATGCTTCAGGTCGGCGATAGTTGCGGGTATTACGTGACGGGGGGCGGCTGGCGAACCGGCTGCGCCAAGGTGAGTCGTGAACCTCGACCGCAACGACGTAGGTCCATCGATGGGGATGTCAGTGCTGAATCGGGCTCGCCTTGAGTGAATCGCAAGGCCGCTCGCTATACAACTCCAAAGCCCAGAAGTGGGCGGAGTGCGAGTCGTATCGACGGAACTGCGGGGTGTTCGATGGCATGAGGTTCGGTGAAGATAGTCCGTCTTCACTGATAGATAAAACGGACGGCAAGACGGCGCCGCTGCGACAGGCTGGCATGGTGGAGGTTCGAAGGCTCCTGTTTACGGAAGGATTGGTAGCGATGACGAGGGAGTTAGAATTTGGGGGTCGATTCTACCTACTGAAGCACGCGAAACTGTTTCGCGTGCCCTCGATGACATTCCAATCCCTCTCGATGACCTTCATCTAGTCAGGGTTACACAGCAGGGGCCTGAATATCCGCATGTCCTCAGGATGGCAAACTGTGCGGTGTGAACTCGTAGGACTATGATACTGTCTTGGTATCGATTAGAAGGGCAGAAGGGCGCCGTGCCTGGACAGGACAGTTTCCGAACGACTATGTGGGCTCAACTCTGCGCTTTTGGGCCTGTGGCTGGTGCGGCGCAATGAGGGACGAAGCTTATAAAAACCAAGCATCGGTAATCGTTCCTGGGTCCAACATACGACATTTGGGCAGCTTATGCACACCCACCCGTCGTCCGAAGACACTTGGAGTCGGTGATCTCCACATAACCCTGCAACACCACAAATCAGGGCAGACAGGGCATCTCCCTCCGCAATGTAATCCTCATAATCACGACGCCGAGGACCTGTGCGGGATATCCGGCGATGCCTGCTGAAGCATGGATATCATTAGCTGATGGCGCAGAACGAGATCAGAAAGAAAACCTATACCGGTTGCGGCATCGAGTGCTGGTTAAAAGTAACGGCTCCGAGGTAGAACTTGGAGGCTCCCCAGACGAGAGACGGGCGGTCAGGCATGGTTAGGATGGGCGGCATGGATTTGACGCTGTAGGTGGGGACACTGGGTATGGTGCACTGGCAGCGATGGCTACGCAGGGGCATCGATACCCATAATGGAACGGCGAGAGGGTTCCATTTGATGGGTCGATGCGCCAGACCAATCGTCGGCCAAAACGATCCGCGGCCTCAGCAGCGCCTTGTAACTTAGTTTCACTTGAAGGCCAAGGAATCGACGGGTAAGGATACCGACGTAACGGTCAGACGCCGCCCTTGTACCTGGCGCCCGCCTGGGATAAGACCAACGAAGATCTGTTGAAGCGAGATATTCCAGTGTGCTCACTAAAGAGGTTAAGTATTATGAGGTGGCGCTTACGATGGAACAGGAAGAGGAGAAGACATGCCTAATGCAGCGGCAGCGGCGGTTGAAAGCAAGGATGAAAACCGGCGAATTAACCCTCGGCAGGCGGTCAGCGGCGATGGCGTAGGCGGCGTGAGAAGCAGCGGAATTTATGATCAAGACGTTTTGGGCGATTAAACTTGCGGGTACGGTAAAGGTGACGCTTGCAGGGATGATGTGACGATGGCGAACCGGCTGCACCATGTATGCGTCGTGAACCTCGTGATACACCACCAACATTGCATACACATCCGCTCTATCGTCTCTAGAGCCTCGAGTTCAAACCCTTCCATGAAAACACTCATCCCCAGATCAGGAGTACCGCTACGTCGCCGAACTTCTTGTGAGATTGAGACCGCAAAGACGTGGATATTATCCTTCGGTAGGCACGATATCGGTGCTGAATCGGGCTTGCTTTGAGTGATTCGCTAGACCTCTCGCCATACAACTCCGAAGCCCCCAAGCGGGCGGAATGTAATTCATATCGAGTAGGTGCGAGGTGTTTGATGGCATAAAGGCTTGGTGAAGATGGTGTGCCCGTCCTCACTGATAGACAAAACGGACGGCGAGACGGCGACGCTACGACAGGCTGGCATGGTGAAGGTTCGAGGGCTCCTGTACACGGGAGAAGGAATGATAGCGTGGGATGGCGCAAGGATGACGAGGGATTTAGGGCTTGGGGGTCGATTCTACCCGCTGAAGCACGCAGTTTCGCTTGCCCTCGATGTCATTCCAATCCCTCCTTGTAATGCCAATGGTTACCGAGTACTCTGTGCTTTTGGTTCGGTGACTGGTGCGGGGCGATGATCGTAAATCGCAGCCGTTAAAACGACAGTCTTCGAGGGCCGCCTCGTAATGTATGCCGTCGTTGGGTGTGGCGCTAGGAGGACAGGCAACCCGAGTTATTGATGGGGAGGTAGGGCGAACATTAGAGGCGGAAATTGACGAAGAGAAACTTAAAGTAGTTATGGAGAAGAGAGGTCGCGGAGAAGGCGAGAATGTGGGCAGTCTGGTAGGAAGATGTTCCTGTTGCGTCCGAATCAGTGGCAAGTTCGACGGGATCTCGAAACGAAAACCGCACAAAAATTCAACGTAGCGTTTAGACCATATTGGATGCGATATGAAGGATCCAGCGTTAACATTGAAAGCTTGACGAAAGAGACACAGGACAGTTGGTTTTGGGCGCAGTGAAAGAATGAGCTGTGTTTGTCGGTATTGTGATCACTTCATCGACAACTCATTCGCAACCACCATTCGAAACAACGATGGATATAACTACTGACTCGTACGCCCTTAATTTTTCGGTGTTTAACGATAGATATTGACGGTGTACACTTTTAGGGCGAAACTCAAGATCACAGGTAAAGCGATCTTGTAAGATCGCATTAGCGCCTGGGCGGCTAACCTACATCTCGGTATCTAGTGCTCAACGCCGCCAATCTTCCAAAAGTGGGGCTGAGCACGCCATACTGCTGTGTTTCTGTGACCGTAGGATCGCACACGGAGGTAACAAAGAAAGTGAAAGGTTCTGATCCGGCGTGGAACGAAGCTCTTGTTTTGTGCGTCGATCTTTCTACGTCAAAAGGTTATGCGTAGCGTTAATTTGTTTGAATCCTAGTGATGCGAAACTAGGAGAACAAGTTTCGTTGAAGATCTTCCATGGGACTTCGTCGAAACGTCTCATCGCAAGCGCGACCGTGTCCATCAAGGCAGAGCATCTCCAGTCTCAAGACACAGTGATCAGTGTGTGGTACCTTCTACGTCCGAAGTCTATCCTAACTATCTATGCTCCCAGATGAGTCTCTGGGACTTGATTTATTCGTGAAATCTTTGGTGCCTAGGGGCCGTGCTGTCCTCTCTCTTTCATTTTCGGCACTTCCGTTGCCACGTTCAGAGATACTTGGTACTGCTACTAGCACTGACCCCGTGAACAGTGAGCTCGAGACTCTGAACACCATGGCTTCTGTGGGGTCGAGCGCTCAAGCGTTGCCAAGCAAGACTTATTCTGAAGTTCTCGGTTATCTTCAGAGATTTGTAGAACTTGGCAGTGCTATCACAGATGTGGGTATTGATATCGCATTGTGTAAGGTGTATATAGATCAAGTTGTCATAACAGGTTCACCCATATGCAAAGACTGTATGGACACTACTCACTGCTGGTCAAAAGGTGTGTTCAATGCTAGATATAGGTTTCCTTTTTAATCTTTCCCAGATTTTACAAGCACAGTATGACCGTGATGCCAAAGCCCGGGACCTATGGGCATGCATCCTTGACACGATTGATTTCATGAATCATGCTGAGCCTCTCAAGGTAATTCAGCAGCTCTCCAGAACTACCCAAGCCATTATGGATCAGCTGCGTGAGTGTATCATGTTTCTCACCAAGTATGGGCAGAGGACTACAACAGGTGAGCTATGTCATGAATATATGGAAATAATTTCTCTCAACATGATTTTTAGAGACGATCATGCATGCCATTATTTCAGTGGATGCTGATGCTGCTCTCAGTGGATTTACTGATGCTTTTGTTCAACTGAAGGTTCAGTTCACTCAGAGAGTCAATGTTGATCAGTGGAAGATTACTCTAGCCACAAGTGAGAAAGTTGATAAAATTGTGAGACAAAGTAAGTTTTTAGTTCAATATTTTTTTAGTCTTATATCTAACTATCTAAATAGATGAAGACAAACAACTGAGAAACCTGCCTGGCACTGAGTTTGGTGGTATGCAGTGGGGTTCAACTTGCCTTGCTGGTACTCGTACCAAGCTTTTGGATGAAATTCTTGGTTGGGTTCTGTCTGATTCTGGTGCTTCTGTGCTCTGGTTATCAGGTGCTGCTGGGACTGGAAAGTCTAGTGTTGCAACCAGCATTGCTGAGCAACTTGAGTCTCTGAAATTGCTTGGGGCATTTTTCAGATTTCGCAGAGATACTGCAGGAGATGATACTCCATGCCATCTATTTGGTAGCATTGCTTGCCAACTGGCATTCTTCAGTGAGGATATACGTAAATATGTTTTGGCAGTTCTAGCCAAAGGGCCAGTTAACTCTACTATGCTGCAGCAGCAGGCTAGAGATCTGATAGTACAGCCTCTTAAGAGCACTCAGCTTTATCATCCTGTGGTTATCATCATTGATGCCCTTGATGAGAGTGCACAAGATGCAGATAAAAATGGAAAGCCTGGTCGCCAAGCTTTGGTTCAGGCTCTTGTGAAGGAGTTCTCAGCTCTTCCCACTATGGTGAAAGTTCTGGTGATCTCTAGGCAGGAAGGAAGCATCTTGAAGCTATTACCAAAGCACAGCTCTCTGAAACACATAGAGATCACGAGTGCTGAAGATACTAGTACAGACATTACAACATATATCAGATACAGATCCCAGACTATTCGGGCTGAGAACAGTCTTCCTGCATGGTGGCCAAAGGATGAAGCTATTGAGCAGCTTGTATCCCATGCTGATAAGCTATTTGTCTGGGCAGATGTTGCTTGCTCTTATATTGAGGCAGGTCCTGATCCTGTTACAAAGCTTGAGCAGCTTCTGTCAGAAAGCAATGTTGCAGCTGAAGGAGATCTTGATAATCTCTATATCCAGGTTTTGCAGAATAGCCTGCCACGGCATGCAAAAGATATTGACAGAAGCAACTGGCACTATGTGATTGGCTCTATCATTTGTTTCAAAACACCATTGTCTACTGCAGCTATGGATTCCCTACTAGCAGTATCAACAACTAGCAGGCCTCTTATAAATGGCAAGACAATTCACTTGTCTTCAACAAGGTTCATCACATCTCAGATCTTGCCATTATTAAAGGAACAAGATGGACTTGTTCAACTTCTCCATAAGTCTGTATATGATTTCCTGACAAATGAAGTCAGTGGCCAATTCCAGGTTAACACATCTGAACAACACTCCATCCTTGCTGTGCAGTGCTTTCAATCTATGGCTCATTGTTTGAAATTCAATATCTGTCAACTGGAGGACCCCACACTGCTTAATTCAGATGTCAGTGATATGGCTGAGAGAATTGAGAAATACATGCCCAAATCATTGCAATATGCTTGCCAGTACTTTGCAAGTCATTTGATAGACAGCTCTGAGCAAGTCACTGGAGTGCTACTGGACTACATTTCTCAGTTTTTGAATAATGGGATCCTGTACTGGATTGAAGTTATGAGCTGGTTGGGAAAGATCTATGAGGCAGAAGAGGCAGTCAAGCAGCTCTCCAGTTATCTCAAGGTAAAGACTAGACCCAATCTGAAGTTTATCAAGACTGACTTTGTGTTTAAAGAAACAAGGCAGTCATAATGGACTAATTCAATTGGCAAGCAACACTTCTTCACTTCTGCAGAGCACAGGCCAGCCCATTTTACTGGGAGCCTTGCAAGTGTACTATTCAGGACTAGGCCTATGCCCTAAGGAGTGTGAACTGATGAAAGCCTGGAGTAGCAAAATAAAATGTTCTGAGGTAATCTCAAGTCATCCAGCTTGGACAACAGCATTAAGAGTGATGGAGGGTCATACTGAGTCTGTAACATCAGTGGTCTTTTCTCCTGATGGGACCAAAATTGCCTCTGCCTCTGTGGACAAGACAGTGTGCCTCTGGGATGTCCAGACAGGAGCCACAATTAGCTCTGCTCTACAAGGGCACATTCTACAAGTGACTTCTGTGGCCTTCTCTCCTGATGGGACCAAAATTGCCTCTGCCTCTTCAGACAAGACAGTGCGCCTCTGGGATGTTCAGACAGGAGCTGCAATTGGCTCTGCTCTACAAGGGCACACTCAATTGGTGACTTATGTGGTCTTCTCTCCTGATGGGACCAAAATTGCCTCTGCCTCTTGGGACAAGACAGTGCGCCTCTGGGATGTCCAGACAGGAGCTGCAATTGGCTCTGCTCTACAAGGGCACACTCAATTGGTGACTTATGTGGTCTTCTCTCCTGATGGGACCAAAATTGCCTCTGCCTCTTGGGACAAGACAGTGCGCCTCTGGGATGTCCAGACAGGAGCTGCAATTGGCTCTGCTCTACAAGGGCACACTCAATTGGTGACTTATGTGGTCTTCTCTCCTGATGGGACCAAAATTGCCTCTGCCTCTTGGGACAACACAGTGTGCCTCTGGGATCTCCAGACAGGAGCTGCAATTGGCTCTGCTCTACAAGGGCACATTCAACGAGTGACTTCTGTGGTCTTCTCTCCTGATGGGACTAAAATTGCCTCTGCCTCTTATGACAAAACAGTGCGCCTCTGGGATGTCCAGACAGGAGCTGCAATTGGCTCTGCTCTACAAGGGCACACTCAACTGGTGACTCC